>JAJLRJ010000007.1:13459327-13726827 GCA_024195265.1 Dendrophyllia cribrosa | reverse complement strand
AGTTTTAAGATTTGGATTTTTTTCTATCGGTAACTATGTATTTCAATGTGCAAGGGCAGTTTCACATTTTTCAATTTTCCATTGCGTTAAAATTTTATGTTTCAGTTCACTAAATTAAGGAAACTTTTCGATCATTTTACATGAATAAAAGTACTTTTGCACTAGCACTACCAAGATCCCAAATTTGCGGCTTAGTACTGGATTGGTATCTGGGGGCAGATTGTAATCTTCACAAATTGCAACTTGCCAAAAATCATCTAATGATCAACTTGTTTGGATAAAAAAGGCAAGAAACCTTCCAGCATGATTGGCTTTCACAGTCCAAGTGGTGCAATGAGCAAATGAAATTATGGTGGTTAATTTATGTAGAAAATGAGGAAATGGAAACAAAGATGATTCATGGGCTGGGATTCCCTGTAAGAAGTTGGTGGTTGGTGGTAGATGTAGTTAAAGACCACGCTGATTCCAAACAGCACGACAACTGCCGGAAAGCAGAATTGCTGTCTCAATCTACTACTTTTAACATGATTTTGATAGGAGAGAAAGTGGAAATTTCCATTGTCCAAAAAGCGTTGAAGCGGTCTACTGGATGATGAAAGAAGAGATTGCAAACATGAAGTTTGAAGGTTTGCTTCAGCTGACAGAGAGACTGGGAATCAGTAATATGAGACTTTTCAGTCATCGCTCACATCCCTCAGTTTAGCAAATGGTGTTACAAATAGGAGAAGCTGTTCTTGATAGTGTCCTACCCCAAACTACAAATGCATATGGAGTTCTCATTGATAAAGCACAGGACATAACAGAAGTAGAGCAGCTGATTACATTTGTTAAATATGTTAACAAACAAGAGTGGGAAATACAAGACTATTTCTTGGCACAAAGGCACTGAAGATCCTGAAGTCATAACAGAGAAGTTGCTAGAGCTTCTTGCTGTCTGTAAACTCCCCACAAATCGCATTTCTTGTTTCGTATCAGATGGTGCCTCAGTCACGACAGGAAAGAGATCTGGTGTAGCAGCACGACTTAAGAATCTACAACCAAGTCTGATATCATCATTGTGTCTGTCGTAACCTTGCACTTGCCAACAGTGATGCTGACCATTCTTTGAAGCCTGTCAAAGACACTATCACCTATCTTACAGCTGCATAGAAGTTCTTTGAAAACACTCCAAAACGCACAGCCATCTTCATCCATATGCAGGAAGAACTACACCAATTAGAGTTAACTGAAAAGACAATAAAAAAGCTGTCGAAAAAGATACACAAGGCATGCATTACTCGTTGGCTCTCAATTGAGCAATAAGTGGAAAGTGTCCTTCAAAATTACCTACCCATGGACAACCCATTTTAAGCATTAGGAATGATCCACTGGCCCTTGCTCTTTTAAAGAAGTTCCATTCAACTGGACTGCTCGGAATACTATACATTTTCCACATGGTATTGCCTGCCTGCCTGCCTGCCTGCCTGCCTGCCTGCCTGCCTGCCTGCCTGCCTGCCTGCCTGCCTGCCTGCCTGCCTGCCTGCCTGCCTGCCTGTCATGAGCAACTTAAGCAAGTTATTCCAAACAAATGCTCTTAGCTACAGTCTTATACATCCATCCATCCATTCAGCCTGCCAAAACAAGGATAACTGGCTTGGTCGACCCTGTAGATGATCTGACCAGTGACTTGGCAGTGGGCGGGAAGTTTGCTCAAGCAGATCTTACAGTTACAGAATCAGAGGGTCTTTCTGATTGGAATGTTTCGCAAGTACACAAAGGCATTATGGTGAAGTAGAAGTGCAGAAGATTGTCTCTTATTTTTATCCAAATCATAAAGAGATGTCACAACAGCTCAATGAGGGGCATAACTTCAAGTACAACCTGCTAACAATGAAAGTAATGCTGCCTAAAGATGTGAAACATGGTACACAGACACCAATTGATTGGATGCTCTCCAAAGTTCTTCTTGAACGCCACACCTATGATAAGTTTTTCCCATGATAACAAGGCTGGCAGATGTCATACACAGTGCTCCTATCACTAGCGCCTGGCCTGAAAGAGGTGCAAGCGCCCTTAAAAGGATCAAAACCAGCTCAGCTTAGCCAAGATGTTGAATGCCCACTTGAACCTGGCACTCGGAAAGCTCTGGAAGTGATTAACAAAGCCAAAGAAAAGTGGATTGCAGCAAAACTATGTCGCAAGCTACCGAAGAAAGTAGTATCCATTTTAGTGAGAGATCAAGGCGTGCAAGCCAATATATTTGAAGTTCATGGTGTTGAGGAGCCAGAGGACAGTGCTTGAACAAATCAGAGTGGAACTTTGATACTGACTCAGATACACACTTACGACGTAAGCTAGAAGTCACATTAAAAGCGAGGTCTAAGGGCCACATCGCAATTAAAATGGCAGACGTGCAGCGAACAACAACTGCTGCGCCGCTGAGCTTTGTTTTAATCGTTCGGGTAATCATAAAGGCTTCACGTTTCATGCATTTCCAAAGAATCCTTCCTGAAGGAAGGAATGGAAAGTCAAAATGAAACACTCTGAGGCCAGTTCAAAGTAAATAAGCTGGAGTCTTTATTTTGCTACTCAGAACATTTTGTCAGTGGTGATTACAAACACAGTCTGACTGGAAGAAGAAACGATCTTTTGCCGCAAGCGATCCCATCACGATTTCAGTGGACACAAAAGCAGTCAAGATTTCAAAGTACTTTTTTGTCATTTTGTCATTTGCTAATATTTGAGGTGTTTAAAGTGAGAAATTCGAAATCTACAGCCAGGAAAATACTTTTGTATCAGGATTGCTGACAGATGCAAGGGGATAAACTGGTGCGAAATTATATTTTCCAGCGTACAGGATAAATTTGTCTTCATTTGTAGTTATTCGGAACAAGGCATCTGACATCTGTGCTGACGCATAAGTTGGAGTGAAGCATGATTTCCCTTTAATCTTTATTTAGCCATACACTTTTTCAACGGTTCCATTAAAATAATAAAAATTAAAATTAAAAAGGAAACTTTGTTAAATTTTGAATTACAGCAATAACAGTTAACAAAAACAGATTTTGCTATTTTGACTGATCTGTTTTATGTCATTTAAAATAAATTATTTAGTTGTAAATATAGTTATTTACAGTGGACAACAACTGTCACAGCAACAACAAAAAGCTCACAGAAAAACCAAGACTCATGGCAAGAGCAGACACCTACATGGAGGTGTTGCTAGAGCTTCTGGTGGAAGCAAGCAAGTTCATTATGACAAAGGTATACAAGTACAGTACTGTTTTCCCTCTAATATCTGTATTACAGCAATAACAATTAACACAAACAGATTTTGATATTTTGACTGATCTGTTTTATGTCAAAATAAATTATTAAGTTGGAAATATAGTTTTTTACGGTAGACAACAACTGTCACAGCAACAACAACAAAAAGTTCACCGAAAAAAAAGACTCACAGCAAGAGCAGACACCTACATGGAGATTTGCTGGAGCTTCTGGTGTAAGCAAGCAAGTTCATTATGACAAAGGTATACAAGTGGAGTACTGTTTTCCCTCTAATATCTGTTTCGTTTTGTCTGTAATCATTTTTTCAGTTGTTATCTTTGAGTATTTTTTGTTATCAAATGCTTGTTATCACAACCTTCTGATGTTATATAGTCAATCAGTTTTGCAACTGTAACTGTTAACACTCTAGAGCCAAAAAAGTCTCAATGAAAATGCAAATAGAGGGAATTCTCCAATTCAGTGTTTGTTGATCAAAAATGTCACAGTTTAACCGAGCATTCAAAGCATTTAAAAAAGCAGAGCAAAACATACCCCATTTGTATGCCGACTTAATTTCATTTAATTATTTTATTGTCAGAACAGAAAGACTGTTAAAACAGTCCTGTTCTGGCTTCCCTCACCTAAATTATCATACTAACTACAGCTGTACTACTGTAGATATCAAAGTCATGATTATCCAGCTGTCCCTGGACATGCAGAACCCAGATCATGTCATGCTGTCGGCCGCTTTTCTGGGATTTTTTGGCTTTCTATAAGGGGGGAGTTAACAGTTAATTCTTTGTTCAACCAAAGTATTCATTTGTCAATCAGGGACATTCTAGCCAACTCAATGGTCAACCCAACGTGCTTCAAGGTTCACATCAAACGTTCCAAGACTGTCCCTTTTTGTAAGGGCTGCAATATTTATGTGGGCCGTGGCAACTTGTCTATATGCCCTATTGCGGCAATAAGTAACTACCTAATGTTGCGTGCTCCTGTGTTTCAAGCTGTCAGCGTCTGTCCTCTACTGTTCAAACAATTCTCAGTGCTGCTGGTTATGTGGGTTCTTTCTCTGGCCAGTTTCCTCATTGGGGTGGCGACCACCGCAGCTACTCATGGGTGCCAGATCACCTAATTAAGACTTATGGGCATTGGTCGAGCAACACCTACCAGATCTACATCCAGACCCCAGTCAGTCAGTTGGTGTACCAGGTATGTTTGAAAGGTGCAGGTAATAATTTGTCTTATAGCTACAATCGTTTTGGCCACTTTGCAAGAGAGGCCTGCTGTCCAGCGAAAGATACAGTGTAGTAAATGTGGAATTTGTCTGTTGTGCGAAGAAGTGAGGTAAGAAATAATCAGCCAGCGACAATCAAGAAAGCCATTAGCCTACGAACAGGCCCAGGAAAGCTTTCCATGTAGCACAGGGAGCAAATGGCTCTGGAGAAGGATATGCATATATGCATATGTGTTCAGTGGTAACAGAGGGTAGTGATAAAGGTAGGAGGTATTCTTGATGGAGTTTGAAATTTGAAAAACTATCAGCCTGAGCTACACATCAATAAGCATGTTAAACCAGTTGCTCAGCAGGTGCAAAGACTTCCATTTTTGGACTTGGGAATAGAGTTGACAAGAAGCTAGATGATCTCCTAGACAAGGGCATCATAGACGAAGTACCAAACACTCCTACTGCATGGGTATCACCCCTAGTTTGAGCTCCTAAGCCGGACGGAGACATACAAGTATGTGTAGACATGAGGAGTGCTGTAAGATCTTAACGGATCCACTGTTTACAGCAAATTGGATCTCAAGTGGAGGTTCCACAAAGTCGAGCCAGAGGAACAGTCCCGAAAAATAACAACCTTTGTTACCCATCAAGGCCTTTATTGGTACAAGCGCCTCATGTTCAGGATCCCTTCTGCACTAGAACACTATCAGAAGATTGTATCAGATGTTATGGGGTTGCAATGGAGTAGCCAACATTGGGGATGATCTGATTGTTCATAGAGCGGACCTGAAAGAGCACAATAGAAATTTACATGCAGTTTTTCAGCATCCGAGGGAGTGTGGACTGACCTTGAATGGAGAGAAATACCAGTTTAGACTGCATAAGTTGACTTTCTTTGGACATGACCTTAGTAGCGAAGGAGTTGCACCGATTGAAGAGAAGATTTTTGCAGTTGTAAATGCACAGGCTCCTAAGAATGTTTCATAAGTGAGGTCATTTGCACTGCTTGTCAAAGTTCATCCCCAACTTTTCACAAGTGATCTGACTGATCTTTTGACTCATCTGTTTTATGTCATAAAATAAATAATTAAGTTGTAAATACAGTATAGTTATTTACGGTGGACAACAAAAAGTTCACAGAAAAAAAGACTCACGGCAAGAGCAGACACCTACATGGAGATTTGCTGGAGCTTCTGGTGGAAGCAAGCAAGTTCATTATGACAAAGGTATACAAGCACAGTACTGTTTTCCCTCTAATATCTGTTTCTTTTTGTCAGTTGTTATCCTTGAGTATTTTTTGTTATCAAATGCTTATCACAAGCTTCTGATGTTATATAGTCAATCAGTTTTGCAACTGTAACTGTTAACACTCTAGAGCCAAAAAAGTCTCAATGAAAATGCAAGGGGATTTTTTATGTTTTCTTATCTTTAATCATGTGTATTTTATAGGACTTAGAGGCTACAGAAGTTTCATGTTCCTGTGCAAGGCGGCAAACAAGAATTGTGCGTGGAATTGCTGTTGCAATCAAGCAAAATATAAAAACAAGGTAAACTCCGATATTTTCCAGTTTTATTTCATCGCTGAATACGTTATCGGCTTAATACATCTTTTTTTCACGCATGTGAAGACGCAGGAACTGGAGCAGAAGCAAATGTGCCAATGGATGCTGATGGAGTAGTACAGCTATTCAACAAAGTGCAGTCCTCAGCAACACAAATAGAGGTAACAAATGTTGTTGTTCTTTTTTCTATTTTCTTACACGTTCACAAATTTTCAAAACTAGTACTTTCGACCATAATGTTATGCAGCCAAAAGGGAAATTATTGTTTGAAGTGTCAGCATGTTTTTCTAGAGCAGTCAATTCTCCCCTTCACTGAATTTTGGAAGTTCACGAATCTTGCCCACCTGTCATGTATAAAGGGATAGTTATCGAATAAACAAAAATGTAATAACAGCTGAAACACTTTCAGTTGAACTGGGCATCACAGTTACATATAAATTACTATATGTTTCTATATACTTTATTGAGCATCCCACACTAAAATAAGTTGCATTTTTCAGTTGGCTCCATTGTGCATTTCATATTTAGGGGCCTTTCTGTGATGGTTTTTTGTTAGGAATTTTTATCTACACTTGGTAGAGAAGACATGGAATACCTTCTCTAGAGAAGAATGCAATAATAAGATAAGGACTGGACACTAAGTCCTATATACCTGATAGGGGCCTTGTACTAGTCTAGCGCACCACGTTCTTGTTTTATCTTCTTGTCATTCTTTAGCAAGTTGTTGTGGCCAGGTTAACTCCCTCACCATTGATGACCAGCTGTCATCATCAGCCTCGTCAACTCTGAGTATCATCATGCGGGAGAGGGTCAAACTGGCCACAACAAGCGATGAAGACCTGGCCCAGCTGATCGCTATTATTGAGGTTGGCTTCCCTGAGTTCCGACATGAGCTACCACTTGCCCTCTGGGAGTACTATCACTTGTATACAGTCAACATCATAATCCTTTACAAGATACACACTCATGCCACCCTCACTCCAACTGCATGTCCTGGCAATCCTATACTCAGCACACCAAGGTGTGACCTCGATGACTGCACATGCAGAAAGCGCCGTATTCTGGCCAGGCATCACCCCAGCCATCACTGCCCTACAGGCAACCTGCAACCAATGCAACTGCATGGCACCTTTCCAACCAAGTGCCCCGCCTACTCCAACCATGCCACCAGCGTACCCCTTCCAGTGCATATGTGTCGACTTCTTCCACTACAAAGGAGTCAATTACCTCATGGTAGACCAATACTGTAACTGGCCCATCATCGAACTGGCACGGGAGGGCTCCAAAGGCCTCATCAACTGCTTGCGGCACACATTCGTCACATTCGGCATCCCAGATGAATGTGCAACGGACAGCAGCCCTGAATTCACCAGGGCAGCTACCTGGCTGTTCCTAAAGGAGCAGGGTGTGCACCACCGACTCATCTGTAGCATTCCCACACTCAAACTGCAGAGAAGTTGGAGTAAAGACCGTCAAACGACTGATCACTGACAACACAACCTCAAATGGCAGTCTTAACACTGACTCCCTGCAGCATGCCATCCTCCAGTATCGGAACACTCCTGATCCTAACATAAAGCTCTCCCAGTCATGGAGTAACGTGCACCCCCCAGGACACATTGTGATGCCAGTCATGGAGTAGCGTGCACCCCCCACAGGACACTTTGTGATGCCAGTCATGGAGTAGCGTGCACCCCCCACAGGACACTTTGTGATGCCAGTCATGGAGTAGCGTGCACCCAGCACAGGACACTTTGTGATGCCAGTCATGGAGTAGCGTGCACCCCGCACAGGACACTTTGTGATGCCAGTCATGGAGTAGCGTGCACCCCCCACAGGACACTTTGTGATGCCAGTCATGGAGTAGCGTGCACCCCCCACAGGACACTTTGTGATGCCAGTCATGGAGTAGCGTGCACCCAGCACAGGACGCTTTGTGATGCCAGTCATGGAGTAGCGTGCACCCCGCAAAGGACACTTTGTGATGCCAGTCATGGAGTAGCGTGCACCCCGCACAGGACACTTTGTGATGCCAGTCATGGAGTAGCGTGCACCCCCCACAGGACACTTTGTGATGCCAGTCATGGAGTAGCGTGCACCCCCCACAGGACACTTTGTGATGCCAGTCATGGAGTAGCGTGCATCCCCCACAGGACACTTTGTGATGCCAGTCATGGAGTAGCGTGCACCCCGCACAGGACACTTTGTGATGCCAGTCATGGAGTACCGTGCACCTCGCACAGGACACTTTGTGATGCCAGTCATGGAGTAGCGTGCACCCCCCACAGGACACTTTGTGATGCCAGTCATGGAGTAGCGTGCACCCCCCCCCCCCCCCAGGACAATTTGCGATGCCAGTCATGGAGTAGCGTGCACCCCCCACAGGACACTTTGTGATGCCAGTCATGGAGTAGCGTGCATCCCCCAAGACACTTTGTGATGCCAGTCATGGAGTAGCATGCACCCCCCAGGACAATCTGTTCAGCTATCCTAACTGTCAATCATTTTAATTTCAACTTTCTGCACTGTTTGGGATTAAATGACATTCTCTCAGCCAATCAGAATGCAGAAATTTTTGCATGTATATTATTACAGGTTAAATAATATAAATCATATGCACCTTCTAAATTAACAGGTTTTTAATACCAGGAGTTTCTCCTCCATCTTCTTCTCTAGGTTCTTTAGTTTGTTTTCCTTTTCTTTGGATGTTTTTCTGAGAGAATTTGATTGTGTCAGGAAAGATATATCTCCAGTTGATTCAGCCTTGTCAGACAAATTATCCGCTGACTTAACTAAATAATCAATGTCCTTAGTCATTCTCCTCTTTTTCTCCTTGAGTTCCTCAACTTCATCCAACAACGACTTCTGCCTCCGACTTCCTTCTTAAGATTTCTTGTTCTGTCATTGTTGTTCAAGGTACCTTTCATAACGTTTTCTTGTTGCAGAGCACGAGGTGATAAAAGGCTGGGTGATAGGTACATTCAAGATGCCACTAACAGCATTTATATAAGGTTCCTTCTGTGTGTACCGGAACACAGATGACGCAAAACAAAATGAACAAAGAACGACAATAATACAAACGCAAAACAAGACCAAAAATACAATGCCTCACAAACAATAGAAAACAACGAGTACTGGTACATGCAGAAAGACCCTTATCTAATCACACACAAGGCGTTGAGCTACAAGTATAAGAACAATAACTTCAAATTGTTTTTAAAGTCCACACTACCTCGGACTTCAGTACATCGTTTCTGCTGAAAAACTGAAAAACTGATTTCCCAGCAGATGTTGCAACATTGGTGGCAAGAGGCGGTGGAATTTTCTTCGGCGTATCTTCATCAAGACTCCCAGTATCAACCTTTTCCTGATTCACTGTTGCTGCAAAAAATGCTCTTCTGACCCTCAGAACCTTTTCTCTAAATATAGCTTCACAGTACTTGAAGTTACATTCGACTTTACTGTTTACTTCCTGTCATGGAATTATTGGCCAATTAGAAAAAAGGGTAAAAAAGGACAGCACATCATTTCATACTGGTTGTAAAACGCCAGCTAACCAAGGTTACATGAAACATTTAAAGTTAACACCGATGTAGCATTAGACATTCTAAAGGGACCTTTACCCCCTGAAGAAACAGTTGCAAAACACACCTACATAAAGCAGTGCTACAAATTATTTAAAATATTTAACTACAATTTTGAGGTTGACCATAAGATAAAGAACTTATAACAATTATGCTTTGGTTTGATGATTGGTACAAAGGGACGAAACAGGAGAGTTAGTAAAAATCACTGGAAAAAATTCATACCAAGGATCACACTCAAAGACCTAAAGAGAACCATCAGAGCTTTTCTCGGGGTAGTTTAGTATGTGAAAATGCGTCATCCAGAATTGCACATCATTCCAAAGACCATGTGCCAGGATGATGTTGAAAATTTTTTTTCCTTGCAATGGCACAAGTGTCAGCAGGAAAACCAACAACATTGCAGTTTTTTTAGTTACATATCAAACTTTCGGTTTGATTTTAGGTAGAGAATGGGACGCCGTTAATCTCCATTTATGGTCAATTTTATTGTTTGCCATTATCGAGCTCTTTTGTTAGTGGAACAAAACTTTGAAAGAACCGATATGTAGCCAATTTTCCGACCGCGAAATTCGAAATCCTGGTTAATGACCCGAGTGACAGTCAACTTATCCCAAGTGGTCTCCGTTCATTGGAGGCATGACAAGAAAGAGTGCCTTGATTTTCGATACAGCACACAGAAGGGTTTATCATTCCAGTGGAGAACTTAAAAAGGATTGCAGATAGGGAGGGGGCTTATAAGCGGATAAAACAATGTTTTGAAATGAGCTACAGCTGTGTAAATAACTTGGGAACATGACAAAACCAAAGAGGGGACTTGGGAGGAGCCCACACACCCCATTTCCACTTTATTCCGCATTTGCTAACCTCACCTCTAAACTCTTACTACATGACTGGCTATAGAACCACCTACCAATAGTTCACAGGAGCCCAAAGAGTGTGTCTGTGGGAAGCTATTGGTATCTCTGGCTATTCACACACTGAAATCAGACTAACCATAACCCTATAGACCTTCAGTGTTGGAAAGTCATCGTTTCTTGCCAAGTGTTGAGTAAATGACTTAATAGAAAACAACTTCACCAGTTATGCATTTTATTTTATAGTTATACAACTAGCCAATGAGATTCAACCTTCTTTGGCTAGCCTGTACTAGCCTCCTAGAAATGATAGCAGCAAAATATAAAGGAGATGTTGTTGGAAAGTAGTCAAATTGTTTGCTAATTGGTTTGGGTGAGTCTGTGTGTGTGTATTCAGCGCCAATATTATTTTTGGCTTGTTAATATTGTGACACTTGCTCATGTTATCTAACGGAGAACTAGCTATATAAAAAACAGCCATTGTAAAACAAGACTGTACCAGTATTGCACAATACCTAAGAATTGCCACACCATTTCTTTGTCATTTCCTGTGACAGGTGGACGATAAAAAGTTTGGCATCGACAATATGAAAACAGCAGCTGGAGACATTAAAAACTTTCACCCGATCCAGGAAGGAATAATGGGCGGTGTGAAGGTGAATTCTTGGGCAGATATTCCAGCTGCTGTAAAATCAGAAGTAACTGCAAGCAAATTGGCACTCCTTATAGGGTGTGTTCCTTTCGGTGAATCCAAAAACGGATTTACGATCCTAAAACGGATTTCGCGTTCCTTTCAACATATCCAAATCCGGATTATTGATCTGGCGAATCCTTTTTGAAAAAGGATTCACTGGATTCGAATTTAAAGAATCCAAATCCAGATTTACGGATTAGTGATCTACGCTGTTCCTTTCACAACGGATCTGAAATCAATCTGACGAACCAGCGCGAAATCCGGCAAATCTCGGATCAAAAATCCGTTTTTGGATTCTCCGAAAGGAACACACCCATAGTTAGAAATTTTTCCATGTGTTTCTTGCACATGCTAATTTCTATGTGCATTTGTCACACATTATTTCATATAAGTTTTGGTTTTTCATTTGTGGTCAGCACAGTTCCCTTGACTTGCTTCGATGGTTTGATTTGTACTTTCAGGATGGCCCAAGAAACTTCTAAACCTAGTATTAGTAATAAGGTCTAGAATTCGTTTTCGAGTATACATAGTGTTTCTAGTGACACTGCAGGTATGTGCCTCTAAGTACATCAATGGGTACTTAATAGGTCCCAAACATATTTCAAGTTAAGTTTTGTTGGTGAACGGTAGTTTTGGCGAATGGCCAACCTCTAGAGATTAAGGGGAAATGTGAGTAGCACATTAGTGTCAATGGGGTGGATGTTGTCCATTCAGTATTGGTTGCTGCAGATGTAACCCAGGATTGCTTGCTCGGAATTGATTTTCTTAGCTAACAATTACAAAATTGATTTTAAGGCCCAAACAATTGAAATTAAGGACAAGGTGATGGGACTTAATGGTAAAAGTGGTGCGAGCAAAGTTTTTAGGATAAGTTTGGTGGAGACTGTAGTTGTGCCTGGTAGACAAGAAATGGCGTTGCATGCTAAAGTTAAGAAGGCTGTGTGATAATGGCCTGTTAGGGATAGTAGAGCCATCTCCAGGGTTTGCCGAGCAGTATGATCTCTTTCTGGCCCGAGTCATAGCCCAACCCAGAGAAAACACAATATCGATCCGCCTTGTTAATCTGTCGCCAACTCCCGTGACCCTGTACCAGAACACCACTGTTGGTACCTTCAGTCAGTTTGAAGGAAATGTCCTGGGCCTAGCTGAGTGCCACCACCTTCAGACCGACAAGACCAGACAGAAGACCAGCCCAGGGGTGTCCGATAAGTTCGATGAAGAAAATGATCTTGAGTTCTTCCATGTTCCCGCGCACAACGAACTAACAGAAGCCGACTATCTTTACAACTTCAAAAATAATGTCAGTCCAATGTGTGAAAAGTAAGGCCAACTGCTTTTTGGGGCCACTGCCGGAAAGCTTGCCAAAACCTGCTGACCTAAAGGCGGTCTCGTTTTACAAGAAATGGCATCAACCTAACTAAAGTATCTTTCTGTGATACAAGGAACCTTACAGATGTTATTGGCCAATGCAAGTCACATGAGTGGCTTTACAATTTTATGATCCTCGACAGCCACTGCGCATATTGGGTGCAATCGTGCAATATTAATTTTCCAGCAAAAAATGCCTGTAACGATTTTGAACACAGGTACAACAGCATGATTTGCTACAACATTTCTTGTCCTTAAATTAAATTTTATCAGATAGTTATTCATTGTAATTATACAATGTTTAAAGAGAAATAAAACAAAGTTTAATAGCTGGGCCTGGCATTGTACTATCGCAGGTTCATCAAGAATTTTGCAGAGAAAACCTCCCCCTTGCACTGCCTTACTGCAAAATCTACCGAAAAGTTCCAGTGGTCTGCATAGTGTGACAAAGTCTTCTGTACCCTGAAGGAGAAACTGGTGATAACTCCTGTTTTGGCCTTTCCCGATTTGACACAGTTCATTGTGGACTGTGATGCGAGCGACTATGGGCTGGCAGCAGTCTTTTCTCAAGTGCAGGACAGAAGCGAGAGGATTCACCGCGTTACAGTACAGTACAGTACAGTACTAAGGGGATGCTGACCATGGTGTATGCAATCAGTCACTTCCACTACTACCAGTATGGGAACCCCTTCACCGTCAGAACGGACCACAATGCGTTGAGGTGGCTTCAGAGCTTCAAGGAACCTGACGGTCAGGTGGCTCGAGTTACTAGCCCAGTATGACTACAAAATCGAACACCAGCCAGGAAAGAAGCATCAGAATGCTGATGCATTGTCTAAAAACCCCCTGCCAGCTGACAAGAAAAGTAACCAGGTAGCCCAAACAATGAAGTAGACAGTCGTACCGGAACATGGCAAATTGGTTGGACAGTGAACAATCTGCAATCCTGACAAGCCGCAGACCCTGACTTCAAGCAGAACCAGACCAACCAACCAGCACTGCAGGAGGTACAAGGTACCAGTAAAGCAATCAAAAACCTGTGGGAACAGTGGAACATATTGCAGATGGACAATGGTGTCCTCTACCGGCGGTGGGAAACCAAAGATGGTCGTGGTACCGCATTGCAGCTAATGTTTCCCAGACCCCCGGTACCAGAAGTCCTTGCTGCCCCCCACAATGCGCCATCTGCCGGTCACCTTGGTGTCAGTAAGACCCTTGAACAGGTATGAGAACAGTTCTACTGGTACGGCCCACAGCATGATGTAGAAGATTGGTGCCATTAGTGCCAAAAATGTTCCAGCCAGGAAGAGCACCCATTACCAGCAGCTGTCCAGGTTACCTGTTTGAGATAATGGCTCTGAGCATCATGGGACTTCTGCCGATCACGGAGTCTGGTCACAAGTACATCCTGGTCGTTGGAGATTATTTTTCAAAGTGGACAGAAGCATTCATTCCCCCCTGCCCAATGAAGAAGCCAAGTCCATAGCAGAAAAGCTGGTAAACAAAGTCATATCCAGGTACGGAGCGCCTGAGAGAATCAACACGGACCAGGGACGGAATTTTGAGGCACAGCTCTTCAGAGAAATGTGTAGCCTGTTCAACATAGACAAGACCAGAACCACACCGTAGCACCCAGAAAGTGATGGCATGGTAGAACGCATGAATTGTACCTTGCAGGACATGCTAGACAAGAACATCTCAGACCACAAGCGTGACTGGGACATACTAGACGAGACGTTCGTGGTCCAATATGGATGAGACTGTATCTTGATCAGTGAAATGAAATTCAACAATTAAGAACAATCAGAGACAATTCTAGTTTAGCCATGAACTTATAACTATGCCATTATTCAGTGGATTTTAAGATTTTTGAAGTAGAAGTATATCATCTGCAACTGTAATCAGTCTGTTATCGGTGAGGATCAACAGGTCACACTTAAGTTCATGATTTCTTGAACTCTACTACAATGGCAATGAAGACAGCACTGCTGCCGTTGATAATGTTTCAGCTGAAGGAACTGATTGTGAAACCCTTAATAATACAAAACTTTTGTCAGGATAACCCATCAGTGCAAAAAAAAGCACTGTTATCAATGGGGTCCTGTTACAATAAAAATAAAATATTTAGCCTAAAAATATAAACTGTACAGAGTTAATAAAAAAGTAAAATATAAGATAATTATGTTATATAAAAAAATTGTTCAAAGGTTGCTTAAATAAAATTCTTATTTTTTCCAAGAGGGCACGGTAACGAATCCTGCAATCTGATTGGTTCTTAGCGCGGTCCGGATTTTCCTATCTCTGCCCACGGGCACGGTAACGCTTTCGTGAGTGATGTGTAAGATGCGACTCCATTGTTTTAAGCTTGTAAGCCCTGGTTTTATTGAATTTTCTCATTAATTATAGACACAGACGAAAGCTACCAAAGCGAAAGTGAATTTTATTGGCCAGATAAAATATTTAACAACACAAATGAAGAAAACAATGAAGAAAACCAGCAAAGTTTCACCATGCATGGCTATCGGTCGGCTGACAAACAAAGATCCGAAAACACGCTTAAGATGAGATATCAAAAAGACTCAATGAAGAAAGAGATTAAACTACTGGGTGGAAGGAGAAATCGGCTGTAAAAATAAAGGTCAATGTTATTCCTTAAAAAGGCGAGTACAAATTTGGATTTTCTGATTTGTTGATTTCATAGTTTTGTTCGGCGTTTGTTGTTTTTTTACAAAGCGGCTTTTGTCTTAAAAAATACTGCAATTAGACAATCTTGCGCTTGTTTTTAACTTCATTTGATTCCTTTTCTTGACCATATTACACAAGAGATGTCTTCAAGGTAATATGTTTTAATCAGGTCTTCATGACATTTTAGATACATTGTTTGCAAAATAAGACGACCTTCAGGACGGGTTTCCCTTTAAAGTGATCAGATTACATAGCTGTTCCTTTACTCTTCTCCAGTTATAACAGTCACACTACACAAAGTACAACAGAGTACAAATACGCAAATTCTGATCAGTGGTTATATTTTGAATTGTTCTAGATTTGGTAATACTCAGAAGACTGCTGTGCAGTTACTTGGTCTAGTTCCAAGCATCACCGTGTGACGCACAGATACAAACATTGATGTGGTTTCAGAGATGTACAGCTCAGACCTGCCAAACCCTCAAACTCTGGATGTCAAGTACCATCGATGGACGAGAAAGTGGCAGTCAGAGAGAAGCCAACCAGACGCACTTCAACCTGCATTAGAGGTACAGAACTTAATGTTTTTGTTTTTTAATGTTTGCCTTTCAAATTAAACTGAACTATTTTTTTTTGTTATCTTAGGCCTGTGATGCAGACATTTTCCCCAACATCCACTGTTTGCTGCGCATTGCATGCACTATTCCAGTGACTTCAGCTGACAACGAGCGGGCAAACAGTACCTTAAAGCTGGTTAAAGGCTACCTGCGGACCACCATGACGACAGAAAGATTGTCTGGCTTGGCGCTCATGAATATTCACCACAAGAAACCCGTGGATTATGATGCTGTTGTCCAGAACTTTGCAGAACAGTAACCCCGGAGAATGTTGCTGGCTGATCCCATTTTTGAGGAATCAGGAATTTTTAATTTGAATTAATTTAAAATGTTTATCCGTCTCGATTATTGTCAGTGTTAAGAAAATCCATCCTTTAAACTACTGTAGTTAGCACAAAAATGGAGGTGACTTTAGAGCAATTAAACCACTTCAAATTGCCCCTGAAAACCTAGGGAATACCCCTAGGAATACCCTAGGGAATACCCCTAGGGGATACCGCCTTCGGCGGTAGTTTATCCCAACCCCCCTTCGTCAAATCCTGGATCCGCCCCAGAGTGGCGGTGGGACAAACATTGGGAAAAGGCTTAAAATTGTTAATATAACTTACACAATACTGAATGAAAGGGATGTTGCAACGGGTGAAAAAGGTAACTATGTTCTTGCAATAATCAAAACTGAAAGTATGAAAATTTAAAGATAACCCTTGAAGATCTCAATAATGAAATGAAAAACTTATCAGAATTAGCTGTTGGTGATTACAAATATAATACAGAATATTTTTTGGGAGGGGACTGGAAATTCTTAGCTTGTGTTTGTGGTTTGGGGCAGCAAATCAGGATTATGCCTACTTTTGGTGTAAATGTCCCTGGGAAGAAAGGTATAACTAGCAAAGAGTGGCCTCTTACAGACAGTTCCCTTGGGCAAGATCAAGAGAAATTGCCATGCATGCAAAATAAAAAATAATTAATTGTAGATCAGAACCGATGTTTTTCTTATTCTCCTTGATCATGTAATAACTGACACTTGTCCATTTGTTTTTGAGGATATCTGATAACTTATTAGAGATTTTTCACATAACTCCACTACATACGCAAATCCACCACTGTAGTGGGAAACACCTACTAAATATGCAAATTACTAACGATGAAAGACCGTTTGTTGTCATCAATTCAACCGCTCAGACAATGTGCATTGTCAATGAATGGAAATTCAAACAATCTTCCTGCTTTACATAGCTTTTTTTCTTAATTTACAGAGCCTTCTCTGGCTGATAAACGGGTTCAGGTTAAAGCCTAGAATTCAATTTTAAACTTTCTTGAGTATACCCTGCTTCTTTTTTTTTTACTTTTACGTTTGGATGAGATATAGTCAATTATATATCATTAAACAGTACGACATGTCGCTGGGCCAAAAATGTACAAAGTTCTACAACGACGGGCTGAAACCATCGGGGATGGCGCCAAATGGTACCGATCGACCGATATGTCTTCAAATGCTTAATGGTGTGCTCTATAAGAATTCGGCATTTCGATATTTTACGATTAAATCTCCTTGCTTGCCTCTGGTGGTGTCTGGGCATACATCTTATTTGCGCCACACGAAATGGTGTTAGCAGGGGCACAACATATGCATAGTCTTTGTCTGCCAACAATACTGTCCCATGTGGCATGTCGTAATTTGTACCAGGGCCGATCCTTTCCATTAAATGGAAATTGCAGGCATCATTCATAGATCCAAGGAACCTCGCTTGTAAAAACACAATATTCCCAAGACTGTCTACGATGAGTTGAGTGTTCATGAGATGATAATGGCGGTGTCCACTAAAGAATTCCCTTTGGGGCTCCACTTCAGGTCGGTAAATTTCATGGGGCGTGCCGTCTATACAACCGACTGCATCGGGAAATGAAGGCCAAGTGCCTTGTAAGGCATTCCACTCTGCAATGCTTGGTCAAGAAACCTGGTTTTCAAAAAATCTCCACAAAACTGGAACAACATTGTGAATTATTGCTGAAACTGTCGAGGGACTAACATCAAAGATTAACGCTAATGTGTCAATGCATGGATATTTCCTTAGCCACATCAATGCCAATAACACTTTGTTAACACAATTCAGTTTGCACCTTCTTATTCTTTGCCCTCTCCTCCCCCTTCTGTTTAATCGAACTAAATCTCTTGATATCCTAAAGGTGATGTCAAGCAAAGTTTCTGGTAGCTCTCCGGTGTTTAACCAAAACAAGTACCTCTGATTCTCAAATGTGACAAACACATCCCTGCCTCTAAAGCCAAAACCATTGAATGTGGGGTCGAGACGTTGAATGATAGGGGGCAAATAATCATCAAGAGGGACCTGCATTGACGCGAGTAGTAATAACGCGGTAAGTATATATCGTATGAGCTCTCGTATTCTTCTCCTTTGCTCAACAAATGGCGGTGGGATTGTTGTAAGCAACGTCAGGAAAATTTGGCAAACTTCAAGAAGTTGTCTTGGAAGTACTCTAGGCATGATATTAAATATGTCAGCGCCAAAATCATGCGACAATTTGTGTTCAGCTGGGACGGATCTAAAATATTCTTTCCTTACCATTAACACCTATTTAAATCCATTTATTATGCTAATGTACTCAAAGGCGTGACTTCTGAACTTACTTAGTTGTTCGCCTTTAATTAGTTGGTCGAGCATAGTAAAGCAATCCGACAAACACAGTCACCTGTTGTTGGTTGTAAAGGTGTGGTGAAAATGTTGGAGAATAAACAAAAGAGGTCTCATTTTAAAAACCCTTTGTTTGTTGCAAAAAGCGGGACGGTTTACATAGATATGCATAAATATAATAATAATCAAGAATGTAGTCTCTTTTCTTTCGAGTTTCTATAAATTCGGTGCACTTTATCGCTCTTCAGCGCTCTTCCTGTCTCATTACAGGAAAGTTGTTTCCGAGCTCTATGGCTTCTAACATATGGAGACCGGTGGATTTTGGTGACGATGCCATCTCCAAAGGCGTTCTAGAAGGTATATCTAACTTGATAGTAGCGAATATACATGGTGACATGATATACAGGTGCGTTTCACCGACATGTTCCTTTTTTTTTTTTTTTATAAAGAGCCTCCGAAGAAAAAGACTCCACGCTGCAAAGTAATCGAGGCAGAGGAAGAGATAGTTCTTCAGTCGTATGAACTGTTTTCGACTGCCGGATGGGAAGCCGTTCTGGAAAACGTTAAAGAGAGAGTACGAGAGCCAATGAGGGGAAACGCCCTCAAAGTTAACAAAGTTAAAGATTATTACCTGCATACAAGTGTGAAAGCCGCCCTTAAGCGCATCCAGAGAATAGTGAACCGGAATGTTCAGAGATCTCTTCCAGCTCTTCAACCCCATCACCAAGCCACAGCTGCTTCCACATCAACAAGCCAGTCACAAAGAATGTCGGAGACAATTAAACAAAGCAAAACCCGTTATTCGAAGAAGTGTGGACCCGAATCAAGGAAGTTACGAAAGTTTGGCCATGCCACCAATTTGAATTCTACCGATACCAGCGACGAAGGAGAGGTTGCCGACGAAGAGGTGGTCAATCTCGATCTGCCGGATTCAAGCGTGGAAGAGAATGGAGAGGATCAAAAAGGGAAGAAGATAAAAAGGAAAAAGTCAGAGCATCGTGGAAAACTTGCAAAACAGGCAAGTAAGGCACACGTAAAGATGTGCGGGAAGGCAATGCAAATGCTGTGTACCAGTTTAAATGTAACCTGTGTGATACAGGGAGCTATGTTGGCTACACGCGCGGGCATTTATATGCCCGCGTGGATGGCCATAAAAGCACATCATCTTCAATACACAAGCACTATGACAACGACCACGCGGGTGCTGTCCCTGAGGACCTCCGTAGCTGTTTCAAAGTTCTCAAGAAATGCATGAACAAATTTGATTGTCTAGTCAACGAGATGCTTTACATCAAACAATTAACACCGAGTTTGAATGTGCAAACGGATTCCATCCGTACTAAAATATTTGTGTAGCCACCTCCGCTATGTAAATTAATTACTCTTGAACTCGCATTTGTTAATCTTATTCTCATTTGTACCCTTGATAATGGCGTCATGAGGTCGCTGAAACGTCGGGATATTATATCGCTTGTTTTTACTTGTCTATGTATTTCTAAATCATTGTTAATAAAATTCAAAATGTACTTGAAAAATATGATACAAGTGATGACACGGATTAAGTTATATGGAAATTAAATGTAGTCAGCAAAGAAAGAATGACAATAAATTACGACGAGCTGGAGTTACTATGGAAGGGATTCAAGGAAATAATTGGGAACCTTAAGCTTGATTTCTCTGATACAGATGCTGTAACCCAGATTAAAAGTAAGATAAGATCATGGTTTGATCAATTTCTATTGCTGTATCAGACTAAGGATGTCACCCCCATACATGTATGCACTTCGTTCACATGTCCCTGAATTTTTACAACTTTATGACAACATAGCCTACTTTGCACAGCAGGGGATGGAAAAATATAATAACACAGCTTCTAAGCATTATTTTAGTTCCTCTAATCGGAGGTATTTCTGCACTTAAACAGCTTCTTTAAAGAAAAATAGAATTCAACTACTAAAGGCAGCTGGCTTGGAGAGGGTGAAAAAAAGGTAGAAGTGTGGAAATAGCCAACACCCTGAACACACCATAAAGACATGCACTGCAAATTGCACTAAATGTCACTCTGCAATTTGTAGTGCTCACCTCATCAAAGTTGATGGACAATGGACCCAGAAATGCAAGTAAAACATTTTTTCCAGTAGGATAGTTACATTTTTTATTATTATATTCGTGAAATAGTTTCTATACTTGCAACTGAGGCTAAAAGAAACTGAATTGTGGCATTATTCTTGTTATACCAGTAAACATATGCTGAAATGATTGTACATTTGACGAGTTTGTTTGTTTAATTTAACTTGACCTTATCTATTGTTTCTTCAAGTGCAATTAAAAAATATATATATTTTTTGTAACATGAATAACTAGGGAGTTCAGCTTCTGTCATGGTATTGCATATTGTTTCCATCACCCCTAACAAATGTAAACACTACAATAGGTGTCCTCTATATCACATTTCACACCAACATATTTGTATTCTTGTATTGGAGTTTTCTTTGTCATCCAGTATCGCACAGTATCATTCACTACATAAGCGAAATCACCAGCACAGTTCATAATTCGTTTGTCCCACTTTAGACCAAAAAAACGCCATCCAACATACGATTGTTATTCAAACAGTAAATCTCTTTCCCTCACTTTAAAGTGCTCCTGGTCACTTGGCCAAGTGCTGAAGCAAACACATCTGGCTCGGTGTTCAATTCTATCCTTACTTCTGGGTCATCCCTACAGCCCGACCACATCTTTCTGTTAATTGCATAGTACAAATTATTGTGAAAAACATTTCTCCTATCTTCCACAGACTCTTCGTCAGGAAGAAAAAGGTTTTTCCAAGCGCTCAAAGGGAAAGTAATTATTCCCATCACAATCCTAGTCACGCCATTCATTGAACTTCTCACTGAATCCCGTGAAATGAATTTTTACTCGTTTTCTGTCCTTGTCCACGTCAACTATCTCCACTACATATAAATTCTTGTCTTTCTTTTCCTCACACTAATCGTCCACAAAACGTTTCGGAGGATGTGACATTTTGGGTCACCATTTTGAAAACAGGGCACTGGCAGTTACGTGAAGTAAAGGTCACTGAAACCTAATGTCCTCTTTTGTGGGCAATGACTGATATGTTTCTGAAAGGGTCATCAAAGCCCAGTTTGCTTCGCTAAAACAAGCTACAACAAGATGCATTCAAGCTTTTGATCAGAAAAATAACAGAATGTCGGCATGATGTCATACATGTCTGGCACAAATTGAGCAAACAAAAAGGAAAGTTCTTATCAAAAGTCAAATATTGAGATAATTTTACCAACTAAAAACGTATTTGATTAATTTTTATTAGTTAGCGAAGGACAACCTTACCATTCCACAAAATTCTCCTGTTGAATATTTAAAAAATTTCAGGAAGAGAATCGAACAATTGTTTCCGGTTAACTACAACCGGTACTGCGTAAACAAAACAAAAATTAACCTGTTTCCGACCCATCTTTCAACTTGAAATATTTTTCATGTCGTCTTAGTGGTTGAAGGTAGATTGTTCCAAAGTGTTGGATCCTAAAATACTGTGGTGAACTGCTTGGTTTGGATTGAATGACATGAAGGACCCCTTAACTGCGTTCTAGATGTGAATGCTTCCCAGCAGAACCCTTCAGTTCTGGGACGTTTCAGCATGCCTTTTACACCTCCTGCATTGTACCCAGCAAGTATCTAGAGTTGGGTACAATATACGTTTTAAGGCAACAAAAGATAGAGGCACTGTGAAAACAAAACAAAAATTAACCTGTTTCCTGCCCAAATTTCAACTTCAATGCAATTTTTTTGTGCCATCTTAGTGGTTAAAGGTAGATTGTTACAAAGTTTCAGCCCTAAAATAATGTGGTGAACTGCTTGGTTTGGGTATGGAAATTGAATGACACAAAGGACCCTCTTCACTACGTTCTAGATGTTAAAAGCTTCCCAGCAGAACCCTTCCGTTCTGGGACGTTTCAGCATGCCTTTTAGGCCTCCTGCATTGTATCCAACAAGTTTCTACAGTTGGGTACAAAATAAGTTTTGAAGCAACAAAAGATAGAGTAACAGATAAGTAAAGAAACTAACATAGAAAGCTATTCCAGGTAAGCAACTAATACCATGATGCAAAATTTTTGTGGAAAACTACATTATATTAAACATTCAATAAATAAAAATTTATGAAACTATATGTTAATTATTTTCACATTGCATTTAGATCTTGCCATTGATTAAACAAGTCTGAAAAAGTTTTATGGACTCACATGAGTTCTTTGGGGGTCAAGAAGAATTATTTCAATATTGCCACTGTATCCGTGTTTCTCTGAAATGAGGAAGGTACAGCTTTCAATAAAATGCAGTATTTTGCCAAAACATTTCCTGGTGCAGTAAGGCAAATGTTTGCAATTATCGGGGGGGGGTGTGAGCGAAACGCTTTTAAGTTTACTAGTTGATTTCTAAACTTTCTTCTCATAACTATTTTAGAGCGTGAATTTTAACTCTTAGATCATTCAAACATTGCTTTAAATAACCGTTAAAGATTCAATTCTCTCTTTTGATCACATTTTTATTCTCTTATCACAGGCATACAGCAATGAGGTCCCAACTACAAACGTTGAACATGAATTTGACTTTCACAATTCTGTAAGTTTATTTTTCTTATGTCTTACTTAGTTCACAGACCGCCGTTTAACTACACCGTTAATTATGCTAACAAACAGGACTGAATTTTCATGGAAAATTAGCACTTCTTTGTTCCATGAGTTAAGACTAAGTCAAGCCTAATATCCACAGGGAGTTTAATTAATTTCACTGATCTTTAATTAATCTCGCAATATTCTTTGCTTCATAGTTTACGAATACTGAGCTGCGAGAGATCGAGGACATGGTACAGTTCCCATTAGAAAATGCAAGTAATTTACTCTGTGTTATTAGTGAATTTTCCATTGTTTAGTGACTTCGCTCAATTCTTGTTTCATTGTTATGGATCTAAGTTTTTTAAAGAAAAATAATTTATATTAACGGAGTTGTTTTTACGTTTTCACGTTTATCTGAACTAACTGTTTTCATAGTCTTGTTCTAAAATGTTTGATCGAATGCCTTTTTTTAAGTGATTTGCTTTTAGTCTTGTTCTAAAAGCATGTGTTTTCTATTTCATCAAAAGCTCAATTCCTTCTTTATCGTTGACTGATCAAACACTCAATTCTGGTTTCATTGTTATTGACCGAGAGAGAACTGAGATCATTTAATAAGGCGAACAAAATCTAAACAAACAAATCTTGAACTTTTTTGTGAATACTATTTTTCAACCGAACTTAAGATACTGTTTTTCAATCCAATGTGCAAGTCTATTCGATTGAGAGAGTTATATGACTAAGACTAGATAATATTATTTTAGGGTAGTGGTGGTCAACCTCCAGCCAAAAAGCCTCAAAAAGAGCATCAGTGCGAAACCTGTGGCAAAATGTTCACCTGTTTGGATAACTTGGAAGTCCCCTCAACGCACCTAGATGCAACAAGGGTTTTTAATCGAAATCGAATCTGAACAAGCATTTGAAAGTGCACAACAAACGCATCGCCGTGTGTACCTTCACTTGTAATACTTGTCACAAAACTTTTCACAACTAGCATCCTACAATGCTCATATTCACACTGCTCATCCACCTCCACAACAACCTACCAGTTCCAGCGGTAAGCGTACCGCCACGAAAACATCAGATGCTCTGTCCGCGAAAAGATCTAAGAGGTCAGACCAAGCAAGCACGAGTACCACTTCAGAAACAGCCCCCACCACAAGCGCTGAAAACACTGTTGCTAGTTTTAGCTGGGAAGCAGATCCAGTCCTTATTCCTTCAAACCTCATTCCCAGTAGCGAATCAAATATTACCAGACAAGATTCAGCCTCCTTAACCGTTTACAAGACTGGTATAATTTCCGCTTGTCAACCATCAGTCCTACAAGCCTTCACGAACAGCTTAGCCGGACCTTTGCAGATCAGACTACCGTTTTCAAGGTGAATCTTTCCTTTGGGTTTATTTTGCACAACACAAAAACGGGCGCCCTCCAGTATCACCACTCCTCCACCAATAACAACCTGGTGTTGGAACAACCTTTCCAGGTCTCCAACTGTGAAGATTTAGACCGCTTGTATGAAGAAATCAACAACAGATTTCTTGGAGTGGATTCGCCAACAGAGGCCTAATAGTAAATGGGTGGTCGATCTTGTGACCTGGTTCATCACAAAGTTGAGAGAGCCCCCCCATTGGACGTGGAAACATTCTACCTCATTACATCGTAGAAAACCGTGGAATCGATGCTTTGGAAAACAACTGCAACACGGGTTAAGCTTATGAAGACAATCTCTGCTTCTTTCGCTGTCTCGCGCTTCATAACGGCTGCCACACAAAGAACCTGGAACGTGATACGCAGTACTATTATCAAAAGTACCGAGACGCTGGTCTGTGTAAAAAGAAAAGTTTCATGGAGTCAAATTGGCAGAATTAGATGACCTCGAGAAGTTATTTGAAATAAACATCCAAGTGTACACTCTCGCCCCTACCCAGAAACACAGCTCCACCGAAGATGATGAAGACATACCCGAGATAACAGCCACACTTATCCGCCATTCTCACCACCATTACGATAGCACCCTCTACTTGAACTTCTATGAAAACCACTTCTCGTACATTAAAGACCTGGCCCGCTACAGTAAATCCTTCTGTTGCTCACAATGTGGCAAGTACTGGAAGTGAGCAAATAACTTAAGACAACACGTGAAGACCTGTGACAAGTTGACCTGGCAATCATCGTATGTTCCCCTCAGTGTCAGTGTATGCAGTAATGTGCTAGGTTACCAAGTCCCCAAGTGCTTTGTCTCTGAAGGCGACCTTAACCACCTGTTAGAAGATTTCGTTGAGTACCTTGTTTCTATCAGCACCAAAAGTTTGTCTCTGCTCTGTGAACAGTTTGCTCGTGTTTCAGGCTCTCGAGGCAGCAAAGGCCCCAAACCGCAGCAAGACAGAGGAAGATCAGTTAGCCCAAATGCTCGTAGACTTAAAGAAAGCTCTGAAACAGAAGAAAGTGAAGAAGAGAGCAAAGATGAAAGCTGGAGTATAGATTTAATGGCAAGTGATGACAAAGATGGTGAGGAAGCCAGAGAACGAAGAAGATCACATTTCTCAACGATGAAGTAAATGAAAACAATCCTTCATTTTATCAAAGATTAAACGTAGACACTCATACATGTCTCTTTTTCTTTGATCTCTTATGTGATCCTGAACCCTCCAATTTTATCATATCACTGTTATCAGAACAACATAGTTATACTACCCATAATGCCTCTTCTGAACAACTATATATTCCCTTTTATAGAACAAAAATTAGAAAGTTCTCTCCCATCATTGGACGATATTTTTGGAACGTTCTTCCCCTTTCCATCTTTCTAAAAAACTATTTAAGAAATCTCTTTTCAGTCATTACTTATCCCAATACTAAATAAATGCTAGATTGATTTAGTTGCTTTATCTACTCCTACTTAATATACATATTGCTTTCATATGTGTGTGTGCGTGTTTATTTGTTTATTGTAGCATTTTCTCCTTTAAATCCACTTAATTAAATATCCTTTATATTTTCCAACTATGAGGGCAAGGTATCAGTTTAACTATTTTATGCCCTTTTTTCTCTTTATGTTTTAAATTGTTCATTCTTGTAAAAAAAAACTACTAATAATAATAACTGGATAGTGGGAGAAGAGAGGAACAAAGACAGCGGCGCGAAGAGCTGGCAGAACTCGAAGATTTTCCGTTTGGAGAAGAACAAACTAGTGACCACAAAGTGTTTAACAAGCTGGAAGAAAAACTGACAGAGTACCTCAGAGAACTTCCTGTACTGGGCTTCAACTGGGGCAAATACGGTTTAAATGCTGTTAAAGAATTTCTGTTCCCGTACCTCATTGAACACCACCCTATCAAGTTTACAGTCAAGAGAAACAACAACTATGTGTCTCAAGACCGAGGTTCTCGAGCTCTTTGACATCAACTATCTAGCACCAGGATTCAGCTATGATCAATTGGTAAAGGCCTACGAGTGTGAGCAAACCAAAGGGTTCTTTCCGTACGAGTGGGTTGATAATCTGGACAAGCTAGAAGAAACATTGCTGCCCCCTCGCGCCGCGTTCTACTCAAGTCTGAAGAACCAAAACATCACAGAAGAAGGGTACCAGTACTGCCAACAAGTCTGGGAGGAAAATCAGATGACCAGCTTTAAAGATTTCTTAATATGGTACAATAGTCTGAATGTGGTACCTTTCCTGGAGGCAGTAGAGAAGATGAGCGTTTTGGCAGGAGAGAAAGATCGACATGTTTAAAGATGGTATCTCGGTCCCTGGCCTCACCCTCAAGTACCTGTTCCCGTTCCTGGAGGAAAAAACTTACTTCAGTCTCTTTCATAGAGCCAACAGTAACCTGTATCATCTGATCAAAGACAACAACACCAGTGGACCTAGCATCATCTTGCATCGCTATCATGAAACCGGCAAAATGAAAATCAAAGAAGCTGAAAAGGTCAAGAGGCTAAGATGTGTCAGAAGATCGTGGGCTACAATGCGAATACGTTATATCTATGGGCTATAATGCAAGACATGCCAACGGGAAGCTTTACAAGGTTGTCAGAAGACAGCTTCAAACCAAAGGGGTCTATTCGTATGGCGATTGAATGGTTAGAGTGGGTGGCGCACAAGGAGAGAATTCATATCCGTCACCAACTGAACAATACGGAAAAGCGTATAGGCGATTGTAGACTTCCCATCGACAGATTCAACGTGCAGACACAAACCGTGTATCAATTCCATGGCTGTTACTGGCACAGACACAACTGCTCTCTCAATCAAGGAAAAAACTTCAATGAAAAGCAGAACAAACCCATGGTGGAACTACTGGAAGAAACCAGAGCCAATACAGAGTACATTGAAAGCAAAGGGTACAATGTCATTGAGATGTGGGAATGTCAGTGGCAAGAGATGAAGAAAACGAAACAAGAATTACAAAGATTCATCGCCACCGAAGTAAAAACAGTTAGATCAAATGAAAACGATGAGCCCCAAGCGAGTTTTGAGCGAGGTGCGAAATGAGCTTTTGTTTGGGTGCATGGAAGTAGATATTCGTGTTCCTGAGCATTTGAAAGAAAAATTTAGTGAAATGTGCCCCATTTTTAAGAACACCAACATCAGCCGTGACAATATTGGGGACTATATGAAGGCTTACGCTGAGGAAAACAACATCATGGCCCAGCCACAACGCAATTTGATCGGGAGCCTCAAAGGGGAAAAGATTGTGTTGGCCACACCCCTCCTCAAATGGTACTTGAAGCATGGTTTGGAAGTCACCAAAGTGTACCAGGTGATTGAGTTTACTCCTAAGCCCTGCTTTACACCCGTTGGAGAGGTCATCATCGTGGACACGTGATGAAATTGGTAAGTTGTTGTTGTTTCTTTTCAGGGACTTAGGGGCTGTGAAAAAAACTTTACATTCAACCAACTGATTTCATTATGTATTTTATTTCTAGACTGGCAATAGTGCGAACAGAAAAATGATTTGTAACCTCTTGGGGCATAAGAACGTGGGGTATTGCAGTGATGCTGAAGCCAGCCGTAAAGTGAACACCCCTCTCGTCCGCAAGCTCGACCATATTACCGAAGACACGTACGAAGTTGAGTCTTGTAAGAAAACAATTAAGTTAAATCAGATTTTTTGCTTGCCAGTATGCCAAACTTCACATGCTAGTTTTATTTTGATTTTTTAGACAAATATCTAGACCGTAGAGATTTTAAAATGTGTGAAATGGATACGGATTCAGCTTATATCGCGATTTCTGGGGAAAGCATTGAAAGTTCAGTCAAACCAGAATTAAAGGCTGAGTTTGAGCAAGATAAGTGTAACTGGTTTCCCCGCATGGACATGCCCGAACATAAGGCCTATGATAAGAGAAAGCCAGGGCTTTTCAAAGTTGAGTGCGAGGGGGAAGGTATTGTGGGGTTGTGTAGTAAGACTTATTACTGTTTTGGAGCAAAAGATAAGTTTAGTTGTAAAGGTGTCTACAAGAAATGTAAGGACATTAATAAGGATAAGTATTTAAATGTGTTATCAAAACAAAATAGTGCTGGGGTCAATCGTGGTTTCAGAGTTGTAAATAATACCATGTATACCTACACTCAAGTGAGAGATGCATTCTCGTATTTTTATCCAAAAAGAAAAGTTCTCGCAGATAGCGTGAGCACAACTCCACTTGACATTTAAGTTTTCAAGTTTGTAGATAGTTTTCTTGCTTGTAAATAGTTGTAAAGATAAATTGTATATAGATCTTTTAACTCCCTTTTCATAGATTTTTTATTTCTTATAATGGTCAATACATATAGATTCTAGTTGTAAATAGTATTTTTTATAGCTTTTTATAGAAACTCAGCAAACAACACGAGCAAACCTGGGTAAATCTCCAGAAGCCACTTAACGAAGCAGTTTCCTTACCAGAAATTGTTTTCATCAGACAATATCTACAAATTTGTCAAAAACAAAGCCTTATCAGTGGGAAGTTGTGAAGGATACTTCATCCCCTCGCTGCTGACTAAAACTGCATACCTTCTGCATCCAGCGATGTTCATGCAAAAAGCACAGACTGGAATGCTCTTCTGCCTGGTGTCTGTAAGGGAGACAGTTGCATGAACTCGAGTGCGCCAGACCTTGACGAGGGCCTTGAAGAGTAGTGGTTCACATATACTGCCGACTAACAAATGTCTTATGCTTGATTATTCTTGTCATGCAATACTTCAGCCAAGGCCGTCTCCATAGCTGCCATGGGTGAACCAGTCAGGAGCAGGTCCAGGCATTCTGCAGCCCCCTCCTCATCTGAAACTAGTGACCCACAACTGGAACAAGAACAGCAGTTTATGCTCCCTTCTGGGGTGATGGATTAGCTAGTTGCCAGGTTTGCTGAGGAAGTTACCAGGCGGCTCTCTCCTGCCGATATACTGTATCAGGAAGGAATAAAGCTTTTGAACTAAAATTTTCATGATTGTTAGTTCTTGTTGAGATGATTGGGAAAGTGTTTTTGAGAGCACTGCGTGATGATGGCCAGGAAAATGGAGTGCGTGTTGTAAAGAACCCACGTTTTTGTCAAAGGTAGTCAAAGATGTGTTTCAAAGGTTATATTTGTGAATATTTGTGTTTTTGCTTTCTGTGGAAAGGCAATAATACCTTTATTCCTTCTGAGAATAGTCAATGTTTTTATTAACTGATACTGCTTACAATTAAGGTCAAATAAGTCCAGCTGATTGGAATCGGCTTAGTTTTCAATTCTTTCTTAAGTTTTTAAGTCTCACATATGTTGTGTCTTAGTTTTTAATAGAGAGTACTACCATTTCATCATCATCATCATCATCTTCTATTTAAAAACACAGGATCACATTCATTACAAAAAAGATCTTCCATTGAGCCATGGGATACTACATACATACAATACAATAACAGCCTGGATCTGTGGACCTGTGTTTATTTCAACCTGCAGTTAATGCAAGGCCCGTTGCATAAACAAGACATTGTGGCTTTGTTTCAAGTAATAAGTGGAGCGTCTGAAATATGCGAAATAAATACATGTAAATGCATTTACTCTCTGTTTTGGGTTTAATGTCCAAAACACAAGCATCATGGTGCCAAAGCCTTACTCTGTGCAGCAACATTGGCAATATGCTATTTTCACAAAGGGGCAGAAAGCAGTGGTGGTTCACACACAAGCCACTCTATAAATGTTAAAGACAGAAAAAGACTGCAAAAAGAAAATAGCCAAGCAACAGTCAAAGAGAAAAAGCATCACCAAGGACAACAGCTGGTTCGCATAAGACAAGAAGAAGTCCCCACGAGATGAGAGGGCTCACCCTATGAAGCTAGAGGCTTTGATATATTACTTTCATAGACTTAAATAATCATTATTTTTAATGTTTGGTACTCACTTTGAAGACATCTTGAATAACGCTGTTTAATTATTTTTTTCTGGATTAATGAGCATGACACGAAATTTTTTTCTTCGGTTTCTTGTAGTTTAATATGTGTAAAATAGCAAATATTTACGCAGTGTCATACCTAATTTTTGTTCGATTTGTAAATTTATTCTTAGATCTAGGTTTTCTTATATTTTCTTTCTTGTCCTCTTCACCTCCCGCCTCAATTAGCCTAAGCTAACCGCGGGTTGCGTGAAAAATTTCTTTTTTTTTTCTTTTTTAGTTTACATAATTTATTTATTATTATAATAATTTATTTATTGTATTTGTACTTGTAATTGTAGTAATAATTGTAATAATAATAAAATTGTTGTTGTTAAGTTGTTGTTGTAAAAAACGACTACAAGCTTTTAAAGTGTTTGAAATTTCGAAAAAGCCTTTTTTTCGCCTTCAAAATACGCGCTTTTAGCCTAACAAGTGTCCCGGCCATCACGTGGCCAAAAGGTCACGTGACATGCCCTGTGACGTAAAAATGTGTACACCATATTTGAAAACAAACATGGCGGAAAGAGAGGAAAGACCGAAAGACTGGAAAAAATGCTTGGCTTGAGCACCTAAAAAGACAACTTGCTCTAGCAATTCTTCTTCGGACCAAACAGTGCATTACTTTTCTTCCCATCCGACAGGTACAGTAAACTGAGTTCGATTTCTCCAGCAAAACCGTGCAGACTTCTTCGAATTGGAGAGCAACCACATGTCACACTGCTTCTTTATAGCTCGACTCGCGGCATGCACACTTTGATCGCTATCTCACGCAGGATCCACAAATGAAGAAGCCCACCTGGAAATGAGATAATTTTAGCAAAGGCGCGGTGTTGAATTATGAGGATTCTTTCTGGTTTAATCACGTTGGGTCCGGTTCAGACTAAAAAATAATAAAAAAAACTCCTAGCCTAGCGTTTAGGTTTTGATTTAAATCGAAAACCTTCTTAAATATAGTATGACAAAACAGCATACACTGCCATATTTAATTAGACTAAACAAGGTGCTTTTCAGAATTATTTCCTCCATTTGTCTGTTGAAAATATTCTGGTTCAGAAGATACTTCCATTAGTATAGGGATTTCAAACAATTCTCTTTCCTATTAAAATTATTGTACCTTGCCTAAATCTGAATATTTTTTATTGGGGCTAAATGCAATTTAGGCTAGGTTAAACTCGAGACATTAAGTTGGGTCAGCGGTGGTGCTACTTGCGAGTATGCTTCATGCGGGGTGGCTTTGGGATATTTAAGGGGCGGCTAGGTGTTTCGCCTCTTGCACGTGTTTGCAGCTCAGTTTGCTGATCTTTGCGGATCACACAAGTATTGGCGATCTTTGCGGATCCTTGTCAAGCATTAGCGATCTTTGCGGATCTTTGCTCCCACTCCTCCCACCCAGACGCAGGTGAGTATCAGGTAGGTATTCCACTGATTCCATCAGTGTGACGGTGCCTGGTGGTTGACGCTCGCAGGGTTGCCATGGTTACCTCAATTGCCATGCCGCCACCATCCTTTAGGGCACCAGCTCCCAAGCTCATCATTGATCGATGAGTTTAATAATAGTTGTGTCCAATTTAGTTGTCCACAGCTGCAAAGGAGTACACTGTAGGTCCTAATCTTTACAGTGTTAAAAGTACTAACAAGTATAAATCTTGAGTGTGTATCTTTATATTATCCTTCAAAATGGTTTTCAGAGTATTTTGGTTAATGGTTTTGTGTCCACAACAGCAGTCACAGTGTTGGAAGTATACCAATAGCACAAAGGGATATTTAAAAAAGATTACAGAGTGCTTTAAATGGACAAATAGCTATATGAGTTTGTCTTAGACTTACATGGGGACCATTAACCCTAAAATGTTTCCATTTTTCATGCCAATTACTCCATGCATTCTCACAATACTCATGACACCACATTGCAAAGCTAAAGATGATGCTCAAACTCCATAACTGCTGGGGCCACACTTACCATAACCTATATATCTTGTAATGCATGATGGTCAGGAGTACCCATGGAAGGGAACCCCAAAAAGGTACTAGAGACCTGTTTTGTGAGTTTGGCTCACATCATTTTTACCCCTAAGGTCAGCATATTTTCTGGCTTAACATTTCAAAATCTACAAATGAAATATTTTTCAAATTTGGATACATAATGGAGAGTAAATGTAGTATTTTCTTCAAATACATGGAATAAAAAGGAAAGATCACCATGTCCATTTAGGAGAAAATAACCACATTTACTTAGCAAACAGAATCCTCTTAGGAACCTCCTTTGCTTCAGAATAAACATGCGCTTCTACACGCACAAATGATGCAAGATATTATGCACAATATTGTTACACGATGCGATACTAGGGAATCACCTTAACCCATTGACACCTGAACCACACCTGAACCGCCCGAAACCGCCTGTACAAGACTCCACTGCTTTAAAAAATTGCAACTTTCTCAATTGTGTGAACTTGCCTTAATTAGCAGTTGTGAGCATTGACTAGAAAGTCCCTCAAATTGAGACACCCAATTAACACAAAAAAGTCAGTGATTTTTGCAGAATAGACATTTCCTGCATTCCACTCCAGTGAGCACACACAATGAAACGAGGTTGAGTCTTGGGTGGACAATTTCATACAAATCACTGTATTTTGTCCACCCCAGCCTCGAGTTGGTGCCTTTGTTCACAGGAATGTGGAAAAGGTCTATATCAGCGTTTGAATTGGACAATGACAAAAATGACCGTTTTTAACGTCATAGAAAAACAACAAAAATCACGTTTTTGTCTTTAGTTTTTTTTATTCAAATCATTGTGGCAAACTCAAAAGTCAACATTCACAGCAAAATTCAGTCCTAGTCCTAGCTTAGCAGCGAATTTTTTTGCTCTTATTTGTTGCCCGGGCCGAGCTGTATAGCCTCTCGTTCTAGTGCATACTGACCTTGCCTCGATTTTCAACATCACCACCACACTGCATGCTGGGAAATAGCCACAATTTTTGACAGCGTTCGTTTCTTTCCCCACACATTTCATATTTATACTAAGTCCACAGCCACTCCTCCGACCTACCACCAAAATTACGCGCTTGTTGTGTTCTTCAGTGGTCGCAACTTCCAAAATATGCCGTAGTAGGTCGAGAAATTCATCCAGAGTCGAGTCCCAAGGCTACTTTGCTTCATTGAGAAAGTGGACTCTGAACTACCTTCAAGCTTAATGATGCTCATCAGGCTTCTACTAAAGATGAAAAATGGCTGTGAACTTACTAAAAATCGCAGATACACCATATTTGACCCTTTATTGCAATTCAACAAAGCAAAAAGACAACGTCAGAATGACATTTCCAGTAAACTCGAGCCTTCAGTGTTTTAGAACAGCAGCACTTTCAATAGTAAGCCCAAATATGGAGTCACGAAATCCTATGGCTCGTTTATATGCAGAAAATCACTCAAAAACGTAAAAATTCTCAGGAGTCAATGGGTTAATTTTGACATAAAACATTGTAAAAACCTACATTTTCATGTGAGTGTGCACTAAATTACAAAAGCTTTTGTAATCAATGCATGGTGGAATATAAAACTAAAGGGAGCCACCTTAATAGGATTTTTAAATATATATCTTCCAAACTGAATGTGATTCCACTTACCTAGACATTCACATCTTGACCGATGTTCTATCAGCATTTTATTAGTGAACAGAGAGGCCATCTTGTTTGTACATGACTTTTGTTTTGGGTGAAAAACTCTCTTGTTGCTTGTGTCTATAAAAGCAAAGATGCAAACAAATGAAACTGTTACAGTGTATTTTTTTCTGGTTGCACTTAAAAAACTTTAAAAAATTGTGCGCTGACAGATTTTTGCCGCAAAGTAAACAAATGTTCTAGAAAATGTCTCAAGTGCAACCTGGGCCATACACCAAAATTAAGGCAAAATGCATTTTTATAATCCCACAATTTACACATTTGTCCTTGGGTCCCTTCTTGGGGTGGGCATTTGAGTATGGCACTAGAGTAACGCATTTCAACGAGCCCAACTATCAGCTTTAATTACTTTTAGGGGTGCCGAGCCCCGGGGGTGGGGAACTCCCATATAAAAATGACAGGGTTCTCACCATGCCTTTTAGGGTTCAAAATTTGCAAATTGGTACCGCTAAGGGTACTTAAATGTAAAATGACCACAGTTAGAATTATTGTGGTACCTTTTAGGGTATAAAGCCGAAAAAAATATGACAGAATATGACATGTGTTTGAGAATTGGCACCTCCTAGGTATGGTTGCTGAAATGGTGCAAAATTCAAAGTTTCATTCACATTTCACGCTGTTATTGTTATTCACATTCAACAAGTAAGTTTTCATTCAAGAAATATATTCATTCACATTTAACGCTGTTATTATTATTCACGAATATATTCATTCACATTCAAGAAATATATTTGTTCACATTTAACGACATTTCTTATTCACAAATATGTTCATTCACATTTACAGGATGTGTTCATTCACATTCTACGGTTTATATTCATTCACATTCACGATCAAAATATTAATTCAACATTGTGCAATATTCATTCAACATTTTCTGCGCACTGTCTTTGCACATCATTAGGTCCCAGCTCCCGCTCTATCATTCCTGAACACAATATGGCGGATGAAGGAGGGCCTAATGTAGGGGTAGACCAAAGACCCCAAACACAAGTGTTACGTTGGCAGGATCTTTTTTCTGCAGCTCTTGATCTCCTACAAGAGTGCGAACGGGAATGGGACACTGCGGAAAAAGAAGTGAAAGAGAACATCCAAATAACGCTAGAGTATCTTATAGTAGCTCTCCAGCAAGTACTGCCTATCCTAATCGTCAGTATCAACAGGGCAGGACTGAATGAAATCCTGGGAAATATACATCTTTTGCATGGACAATGGACATGACACGACTTATCAAACTGCACAAACCTTGAAGTGGCATGAACTAAAACCCAGAAACAATGAAACGAAATAAGCGAAACCACCGCAACGAAACGAAATCACCGAAAAAGGGGAAACACCGAAATGAAAGAAACGACCGAAACGTCTAAAACTACTTACCGTATTTTCCGGTGTATAAGTAGAACTGGTGTACAAGTCGACCCCACTTTTTGAGCCTAAAAATTAGGATTTTCTTGATTTGGCATCAAGTATGAGGAGAAAAATTTTTTACGATTTTGTAAGAAAACAAGTCTTGTCTCTCTTGCAGAGCATCTTCGAGACCCAAAGTCAAAGTAAACTGAATGAACCACATTGATCGACTAACACGCGAACGAATGCACTTCGTTAATAAATTGACAAATAGGAATCCAAATTCTCAAGATACCTGCTCTAAAATTTCTTTTGTTATGTTTGTGGGTTATTTTGAGGCTTTTTACAATGAATGCCATAAAATGAACGCATGAAGCCATAGAACGTACATAAGTACAATATCCGCAGTGCATCATCTAATCAAGTAGTCATACCCTCATTTCGAACTAATCTCAGGAGATTCTGCCCGAGCGTTATTGGAAGATTTTTTTGGAATAGTATTCCGCAATTAATCAGGGACAAACCATCTAGAAAGATGTTTAGAAAAGCACTTTTACGCTGGTACCTTGCTCAATACCAATGAAACATCATCTCTTGATGTTTACCAAGCTACATTGTATTTTATAAGTTTTCCTTTACTTTTTTACTAAATTACAAGTTTTTTGTTTATACTTATATAACTTTAGGGGGCACAATATTAGTTTATCTAGATGTAAGACTGGGGCGACTGTCGAAGTGTTCGGACGCACTGTTATGCGCTCCGACTTTAACAGCATGTAATTACATTCTTCGCGGTACCCAAAGCCGAGAAAAATGTCAGATGACGAAGCTGCTACCAAGGAAGACTCTACGACCCGAAAACGAAGAAGAAAAAGAAGCAAAGATTCAAAATCTTGCTGTGAAGAATGTTGTGAATCTTGTCACAATATGGCGGAATCAATCGCAGAGATGAAAGCAAAGTTTGACAGCGTGTTAAGCTGCATTGAAGACATCCAAGAACTAAAGCAAAAGCAAACAAGCCTTGAAGAAAAGAACAAGGAATTGGAAGCCAGCTTAGAATTCGCTCATACGTCTATTAAAGAGTTAAGGGAGAAGATGGCCGTACAAGATGTAGCGATCAACGAGCTCAAGGAAGGTGTGAAGTCGTTAACCAAACAAGCAGCATATGAAAAGGAAAGAGCAATTAAGCTGGAAAGTCACAGTCGCCGCAACAACTTAAATTTCTTTAATATTCCTGAGAAAAAGGACGAGTCTTTCGAAAATTCTGAAACAATTTTGCGGAATTTCATGGTTGCGGAGCTCAAAATAAGCAAAGAAGACGTAGATGATATTTCTTTCAAACGCGTCCACCGCATTGGAAAGCCCACTCCTACTGAATCCAAACCGAGACCGCTCATCGCGAAATTCACGTATCACAAAGACAAAGAATTTGTTTTAGGTCAGGCCAAGAATCTCCGTGATACCAAATTTGCGGTCACGCGTGACTTTCCGAAAGAGATCGTGGACAAAAGAAAGCTTCTCTTACCAACCTTAAAAGACGCCAAGAAGAAGGGACACACTGCAACTTTAGTTTATGATAAATTGTATATAAATGGGCAGCTGTATAGGCCATAATTCGCAACCTATATCTACCAGCAAAAGTTCTTTCTTTAACAGAGTCAGCATTGTAAGAATTAATTTTTTTTGTCTCATTTTCTCTGCTCGTTCCCTTTGGGTCCGCTTACGTTAGTCAGTCTTAGTTAAAAGACCAATCGAGATTTGTTTACCTTGTGATCGAGCCGAAAAGGGCTCTTTAGTTTTTTCGTTTGTATGTTTTACTTGTTTACTTATACAATTTATTAATTCTAATGCTCGTGTGAAGGCTCGGCGGGTTCCACGCTTGGATTCCACTCTATCACGAAAGACCGTTCGCTTATCAGCGCAAATTTGGAAGGAGGTATGTATCCGTGTTTATTTCCTGTGACTTTGCTTTGTTCATGGCGATCAATTTATCTTGCGTCACTTTAAACGTCAGAGGCTTAAATAATGAGCGTAAAAGGAGGCAAGTTTTTAGATGGCTGCATGGGCGAAAGTTCCAAATCATCTTCCTCCAGGAGGTTTATAGTTCTCGAGATATAGAAAAAATATGGTCGGCCGAATGGGGCGGTAAAGCGGTGTTTTGTCACGGCACAAAGCATAGTTGCGGTACTCTTGTCCTATTTCACCCATTGCTCGCCGTTGATTTGGAACATGTTGAGGTCGGCAAGAGGGGCAGAGAAATTGTTCTGTGCGCTAAAATCGATGACTACAGATTCACTTTTATCAATGTTTATGCCCCAAACGATATCAAAACCCAAGTGGAATTTTTTGAATCTTTAAAACTGCGTGTACGAAAATTCGCCGATGAAAACATTATTATTGGTGGCGATCTGAATTGTTGCCTAACACCCAAGGATAAAAAAGGGGGGCGACCCACTGAACAAAAGAAACAATTAATAGATTCCATTCTTAGCCTAACGAATTCTTTCAATTTAGTTGATCTGTGGAGAAAATTTCATCCTAATGAGACACTTTTCACCTGGCATCACCAATCATCAACTATTCAGTGTAGGCTTGATTACTGGCTGGTGTCAAAACATTTACTTCCACACGTGAAAGAATGTAACATCATTCCCGTTTCGTTCTCCGACCACTCGGCCGTCTCGTTTAACATCCAGTCTGATGATTTCATAAAAAGGGGACCAGGATTTTTCAAATTCAATAACTCACTCCTTGTTGATCAGTGCTTCGTCAAAGGTTTGAGCGAAAAAATTTCCGGGTATAAACAAAAATACAACTATTTAGAGGATAAAAGACTTTATTGGGACATCCTGAAAATGGAAATAAGAAGCTTTACAATTTACTATTGCAGACAAAATGCAAAGACGAAGAAAGCTGAAGAAGCAGTGCTGCAGCAAAAGCTGTCCTCACTTCACAAGCTTATGTGTGAAAACCCTACGCATGAGACTATTGCAAACTATTACGAGGTCAAAATGAAACTAGAGCAGATTTCATTGCACAAAACAGAGGGCGCAATGATTCGGAGTAAGGCTAGGTGGTGCGAACAGGGGGAACGTAGTACCCGCTATTTTTTTAATCTCGAGAAACGGAATCATTTCAATAAGTATATCACAAAACTAAGAGTTGAAAACCGCACTTTGACTTCCCCCGATGAAATCTTAAATGAAGAGTACAGATACTATAAAAGGCTCTACACGTCTTCTCGTACAGACCCAAATGATCCTCGTTTTGACGTGTTTTTCGACAGTTCAACCCTTCCAAAACTGTCTCCACCTCAAGCCGACAGTTGTGACGGTCTTTTAACAAAAGAGGAATGTTATGTCTCACTTAAAAGTTTTTCCAAAGGCAAGTCTCCCGGTACGGATGGCTTAACTGCGGAATTTTATCTTTCCTTTTGGGAGTTATTAGGGCAAGAATTAGTTGACAGCTTTAATTATGCGTTTGAAAAGGGTGAAATGTCAATTTCTCAAAAGAGAGGTATCATCACTCTAATTCCAAAGAAAGACAAAAACAGGACTCTTTTGGACAATTGGAGGCCTATCTCGCTTCTGAACACAGACTATAAAGTTGCCACTAAGGCAATCGCAGCTAGAATTGCGAAGGTGCTACCCAGCCTTATACACGAGGACCAGACGGGATATATCAAAGGCCGCTTTATTGGTCAAAACATACGTTTAATAGCAGACATTATAGAGTGCACAAAAACGCTAGATAATCCAGGTATAGCGTTGTTTTTGGATTTCAAAAAAGCCTTTGACAGTTTAGAGTGGAACTTTATTAAAAAGGCTTTAGAGACGTTTAATTTCGGCGCTCCTTTAATACAGTGGGTCAATACTTTTTATAGAAATATTCAAAGCTGCGTTATAAATAATGGTTATGCAACGTCGTTTTTTGAATTAGAGCGCGGTGTAAGGCAAGGCTGCCCTCTTTCTGGTGTACTTTTTGTAACTGCTGTCGAAATTTTAGCAAATTCAATAAGAAACGACAAATTGATCACCGGTATAAATTTCAAAGGCAGGGAGTATAAGTTATCTCAATACGCGGATGACACCTCATGCTTGGTGCGTGACGAAAAGTCAGTTGAAAAGCTTTTCGAGAAGTTAGCGGCTTTTAGAGAGTGTTGCGGATTAGAGCTGAATAGATCAAAAACGGAGGCATTGTGGTTGGGAAAAACTAGACCACAATCGACAAACCTTTTCAACATAAACTGGCCCAAGAAGTGTGTTTGTCTAGGCGTCTCTTTCTCATGTGATTCGGAAGCTTCAACAAAGGATAACTTTGAAAAAAAATTTGTCGCCCTGGAAAAGTGTCTTAACGTCTGGTCCTCTAGGGATTTAACACTCTTTGGAAAAATAACCATTGTCAAAAGCTTAGCTCTTTCAAAAATAATTTTCATTTCCTCTGTTCTCAGCGTTCCCGCTGGTTTTGTCGATCAAGTGAACAAATCTGTATCCAACTTTATATGGAACCACAAACCACCCAAAATCAAGCACTCAACTATGATTGGAAGGATAAAAGACGGCGGACTCAGCATGCCTGATTTCGATATAATAGATAAATCTTTGAAGGCAGGATGGGTGAAACGTCTTTTAGACCCTCAAGCGCAATCTTGGAAGACAATACCGTTTAGCCTTTTAGACAGTGTAGGTGGTCCGTTGTTGTTTAAATGTAATTACTCGTTAAGAACTTTACCTGTGCTCCCTCTCCTGCCGCTTTTTTACCGAGACGTTCTCAGTGCTTGGGAGAGCATATCCAAGCACACAGTAAAGACAAAGAACGAAATCGAAAATGAGTTTCTGTGGAATAATCATGAAGTCACTATTGGCGGCAAATCTGTTTTTTATAAGCAATGGTATGATGCTGGCGTTAAGACCTTGCCAGACATCTTAGACAAGGAAGGAAAGTTCTTGACGTTTGCAGCATTCAAGGAAAAGTACAAAATTAACACAACCTTTTTGTGCTATATTGGCTTGTGTAATGCAATACCAAAGCATTGGAGGAAAGTCTTTGGATGTGATAACGAAAATTACTTGGTAGTTTCGGATGACTCAGTTCAGCCATTTAACAACTCACCTCCCACTTGCCGGCAAGCACGCGCGTTTTATGTATCTAAATCTTTCCAAAAACCAACATCAGAAGTTCGTCTTGTTGAGGCTGGCTTCACAGATCGGACAATTGAGGCGTTATACGTTCTTCCATTCAAGCTCACAAAAAACATAAAGCTTTCTATGTTTCAGTTTAAAATAAACCATCACATTCTGTACACTCGCGACAAACTTTTCAAGGCCAAAATTGCTGACAGTGCCTCCTGTCATGTGTGTGAATTGAAGCAGACCGTAGAGCATCTGTTTGCTGAATGCCAGCATGTCCACTCCTTCTGGAACCTTTTTACCTCTTGGTGGAACGATAATAACTCGCCCTCAGTGTCCTTGACCAATAATGATAAGATTTACGGATATCTCCCTGAGAATAGATCCTTCCATAAGTTTAATCTTTGCCTGATTGTCGCTCGTTTTTATATCTACACCGCAGCCAAAGAAAGCGAACCATATAGTTTCTTAGCCTTTAAAGCTTTTCTGAAACACAAATTATCTATAGAGCCTTCAAGTGTCCGTGAATCCCTGAGCCTTTAGCCGCAAACAAGCTTGATATAGCAGTTGTATTTTGTCTGTTCCTTTTATTTCAGTTCTGTAACGTTGTTCTTTGTTTGTTAATATTGTATATTGCATTGTACTTATCAATAAACTTCAATTAAACTAAAAAAAAAAAAAAAAAAAAAAAAAAAGTTTATCTAGATGTGCCCCTCTCCTCTCCTTCCTTATATAATGTGACTTAATTTAATTATTATCATCTGTAAAGGTTTGGAGAAAACAAATAAATGAAAATGAAAAAAGAAAATAGAACAAGTCTGTGAACAGGTCGCCATCTTGGATGCTTAGTAACCCAGCTAAGCTCGGACAACACCGGAAACCAGTAGCCAGAAGCATGTGCTCATTTCAAGTGTGCGGTTACCAAGTTTCTAGCGTCCTGTCGATCTATGTGCGATTTGTTTTATTCAGAAGTAGTAGTCATGGATTTCAAGCACAAAATAACCTCAAACTTGCATGTGTTGAGTGGGAAAATCGAACATTTCAAATGACAAATCCCTAATGTGAAGAATTCACACTCCTAAAGGTAAGAACGTGTATTTTGCTCGAAAAGTGAAAACAAGATCGATCGTTGCTCCTTTACTGCAATAAATGTCACTTCCATGTTAATCTCAGGGTGTCATTGCTATGCTAATTTCCTTATGAACCGACAGCTCTTGAGTTTTGGCCGGTGTATAAGACGAGGTCGATTTTGGGGGCAAATTTTTTGTGGTTTCAGGGGTCGACTTATACACCGGAAAATACGGTAACTTTGTAAATTAAGCTGTTGCTAAAACTAACATTAATAGATATATAAAGATATAGTAACCTTAATAGGGAACGGTTTACATGTAGCGTGTCGATCGAGCTTGTGACGTCGCAAATTCACGCCAAAAGCTGAGTGGAAACCCATTCATTTACTCATTTGTAAAAACAAACATATAATGTGATTTGTTCACCTTTATTACCTTGATTGTAAAAAAAAGGAAATGGTGACTCTTAGGGAGGACCATTAAAAAACTTTTCTAGTTACAGATCTGCAGGCTAGGGTATATGGGGATTAAGTCAGCTTGCAGCCTAAATTCTATAGGAAAATTCATTACCTGACGAGGAAATTCCATTCACGCAAAAAAAAACGATATCGGCAGAATCGCAAAGAGATTAGTGCAATATCACACTTGAAGATGTCGGAGCATGTCCAACCTATGTCGAATTTGAGACCTTTTTTTTTTTTCGCGCTCATTTTGCCTCATTTTTGGCAAGTAATCTACAAATTAATAATTAATTTGTAGATTACATGCCAAAAAAAATTCTGAACAATGTTTTGCAATTATTGCAAAACATTGTTCAGAATTTTTTTATGCTGTAGTTTCCGTCGTTTTAGAGAAATAACGTATGCAAAAAACAAAAATTAACTAAACTTCCTGTCTTTCCGTTGAATCCCGCTCGAGAAAATGAATCCCAAAGTTTACCCGAATTTCTCGATTTTATGCCGAGGTTTTTTCACTTCAGATGGCCAAGTTTGGGCCCGTGCCGCTAAATCCCGCTCAAGAAAAATTTATCCCAAAGTTCATTGCCTCAAAATCGCTTCATTTTTATCGCCGATGGTCAGCAAAGGTGTCACAAAGCATGTCAGGATACCAATGGCGACATCGAGCACGGAATGCCGACCGAAACAAAATACGGAAAATATTATATGTCTTGAAGCACTTCGGATATCGGGCATTTCGACTACGGCACAGGATGGCAAATGGGCCACAACTCACAACACTGCCCCTTTTCTGATCCGAAGTGATTCCAGACTTTCCCGCCGGCTCTGTCTTGCCAACCAACGTCTATTTTCACCTCGAGCATGAAATGGCGATTTAGACACAAGGTGGGACAAGAAACACGACTCGTTTCTTTGAGAGGTGCTAGAGACTTACGGATTTCAGGACTTAATGATGTCCTTCCATCACCGGACGGGCCTCAAACATACACACGCTACGGGCAATGTGTTAACCGAAGCGAACTCACGATCGATAAGCGAGCCAGGCGCGCGTAAATAGCGGTATTTTTGTTCAGGTTGTTGGCACTGGTCAAGAGCATTGTGGTCGCATAGTCTCACGGCCAATCTGCTTTTAATGGCGTCGTTTTGGAGCACGTTTCGTACAGTTTTGGAAGGAACTACGCTCGGATGTACGGTCAAATCACTAGAGGGCCAGAACTCGTCTTTCTTCAGGTGGTTTAGTTTAGTTAATTTCACTTTTTATATACGTTTTTTTCTCTAAAATGACGGGAAAACCAGCATACAAATTTCTGAACGATGTTTTGACGTTAATTTGTAGGTCACATGCCAAAAATGAGGCAAAATAAGCGCGAAAAGACAAAAAAAGGTCTGAAATTCGACATAGGTTGGTAATGCTCCGGACGCTTCACTTACTACCTCGCATCAAATAGCCAATCAGAATTAGTGCTCGCATGCTAAATACCTTTGACACTTAAATAAAGTGATTTATTTATTTTATTTATTTAAAAAAAATTAAAATTTAGCTCCTATATGTGAGACAACGTTTGGAGAGAAACCGTTACCTTCCTCGACATTCCTCGTTTCGGCAGTTTCACTTGTTTCGGTGATTTCGTTTCGTGTCGGTCGTTTCAATGGTTTCGCTTGTTTCAGTGATTTTGTTTCGTTTCGGTTGTTTCAGCCGTTTCAGTGGTTTCGTTTCGGCCATTTCATTTCAGTGGTTTCGTTTCGTTGTCAGTTTCGGGTTTTAGTACATGCCCCTTGCACGGTGTATTCTGTGACCACCCCTGAGGTCTTCCGATCTGGAAGCATCGGGCCACCTAGGTATTCAATATCGGAGGAAGTTCTTCTACACCTTAGATCGTCGGGTTTCACATGTACGGTCTTTTTTTAAGAAACTGTGAAACGTAGCAAGGTCTTGGCGCTGTGAACTAGTAAAAGTTTTTTCCCTTGAAATGTTCTTTTTTTTTTTGTCCAGTAAATTGCCGGTACCGGTAATTTCAATCCAAAATCCGATGAAACGAGAATGTTGAGTAAAAGCCTACCTTTAGGGGTCTAAAACCGATGATCTAAGGTGCAGAAGAACTTCCTCCGACATTGAATACCTAGGTCGCCCGACGCTTCCAGATCGGAAGACCTGAGGGGTGGTCACAGAATACACTGCAAGGTTTGTGCAGTTTAATGAGTCGTGTCGTATCTTTTGTCCATGCAAAAGATGCATATTTCCCAGTATTTCATGCACTGTTGATACTAATGATAGGCAGTATTTGCTGAAGAGCAACTATAAATGAGATACTCCAGCCTTATTTGAATGTTCTCTCTCACTTCAACTTCCGCAGTGTCCCATTCCCATTCGCACTCTTGTAGGAGATCGAGAGCTGCAGAAAAAAGATCCTGCCAATGTAACACTTGTGTTTGGGGTCTTTGGTCTACCCCTACATTAGGCCTTCCTTCATCCGCCATATTGTGTTCAGGAATGATAGAGCGGGAGCTGGGACTTAATGATGCGCAAAGACGGTGCGCAGAAAACGTTGAATATTGCACCATGTTGAATTAATATTTCGATCATGAATGTGAATGAATATAAACCGTTTAATGTGAATGAACACATTCCATAAATGTATCCATGAATGAGAAATATGTCGTTAAATGTGAATAAATATAATTCTTGAATGAAAACTTAGTTGTTGAATGTGAATGAATATATTCGTGAATAATAATAACAGCGTTAAGTGTGAATGAATATAAATTTTGTGAATTTTGCACCATTTCGCCAACCATACTTAGGGGTAAAAATTCATTTGAGCCAAACCCATCAAACAAGATTCTAGTACCTTTCAGGGTGTTTATCGAAAATTTCCGGCGAGCACCACCGTCGTTTTTGTATGGGAGTCTCCCCCCCTGGCTGCCGAGCTATGTAGCGAAAAACAACTGCATTAGCGCGGTAAAATAGTGAATTTATGTCGTCACATTGAGTCAGCAAACTACAAATTAAAGTTCAGAAATGAAAAAATTAAAATTTGATAAGTTATAAGAGACCGAAATGTCACTCAAAAATTGCTCTAACACATGTACATGTGTAGTTGCTCTTTATCAGTTTTTTTCTTTAACACCATGCAATTGCTGACTCAAGAGAAATTACTATGTTTAGAAACTCAATAGTATTCATCGTTTTCTCTCAAAACGACAATTTTATTCGCCATATGATCCCGACGTTAACTCGCTATTTTAGCGCACGCCATAAATACACCTGCTTTCGCTAAATAGCGCAGCACCCCTAAAAGCCCGGGAGGGGGGGGGGGACCTCCCCCAAAATACCTATACGGGTATGTGCCGCCCAACAGGGTCGTGATTTTGGGACTTCTGATCTAGAACGGGGTATCATTTTAGAGACGTTTCCTAGAACAGGGTATAATATTTCGAACGCACAAAAGTTTCAAATTATCAGCAGCTATTTTTTCTAGAACGGATATTAAAAATTGGCCTATTTCTAGAACGGGGTATCATTTTGAGTGCAAATTCTTTCTAAAACGGGGTCCAAATTTTGAGACCCGGGCGGCACATACCCACCCAAAATATACCCGAGTACCCCTCCCCCCCTCCCCTGGGCCTAAAAGTAACCAAAGCCAAATTATCTTCAACAATTCAAATGCCCTGGGACGAGGCTAAAGTTTAGAATTGATCGGCCCTGGGACGATAATAAAGTTTTGAATTGATCAGCGCATTACTTTCAAAATGGAGGATATTTAATACACGTGGCTAAATGCCCGGCAGCCGGACACGATCTCAAATGGACTAAATGCCCGGCAGTCAGAAATTTTCACAAAATTTTCACTGAAAGGCTCGTTCAAACCTTTTGAGAGTATTCAATGTTCCTTTTGAAATGTCAAGCGCTTCCAAAAATTATTTTGCTTTTCCAATTGACGAAATATCCAAGCTTGGGCATACCGTAAGATTGCTATGTTCTCAACACTTAGAAAATTTTTGCTGGGAATCGCACTCAGAAATTCACAGAGTTTCAACTGAACGTCTCACTCAAACCTCTCAAGAGTATTCAAAGTTTGTTTAGAAATGTCAAGCGATTCCCAAAATTTTTTGGATTTTCCAGTTGACGAAATATCCAAGTTTGGGCATACTACTAGATTGCTATGTTCTCAACACAGACGGCCGGGCACGGCCTCAAATAGACTAAATGCCCGGCAGTGAGAAATTTTCATAGAATTTTCACTGAAAGGCTCTTTCAAACCTTTTGAGAGTATTCGATGTTTGTTTAGAAATGTCAAGCGCTTCCAAAAATTATTTTGCTTTTCTAGTTGACGAAATATTCAAGCTTGGGCATACTATAAGATCGCTTTGTTCACGGGGACTGCCGGGCACGGCCTCAAATAGACTAAATGCCCGGCAATCAGAAATTTTCACAGAATTTTGACTGAACGTCTCACTCAAACCTCTTAAGAGTATTCAAAGTTCGTTTAGAAATGTCAAGCGATTCCCAAAATTATTTGAAAGTATTATTTAAGGTCAACTTGTGAAAATTTCTGACTGCTGGGCATTTTATAATAGTCTCTTTTGAGGCCGTGCCCCGGCAGCAGTCTGCAGAAATTTTCCAAGTGTCGTGAACATAGCGATCTTATAGTATGCCCAAGCTTGGATATTTCGTTAACTGGAAAATCAAAATAATTTTGGGAATCGCTTGACATTTCTAAAGGAACTTTGAATACTCTTAAGGACGTTCACGCTAATTGTTTATACGCATCCTTACTGCACACGCAATTCATATCGCAACGCCATGCTATGTCATGCACGAGCACGCACGCAAAAGAAGAAATCTTAGCACATAAAGGAGTGGAAGCTGTTGCGTTAACTTTGCTTAGATTAACTCGCTTGGATGGTCGGTGACCCCAATTTTTTTTTGATAGATAATTTTCTTTGCCACTTCACGACAGGTTGTGAAAAAATGAACAAAAAATCAATGTAGGAAGTTTAATTTTTTTCCGTTTTTCTACCCGCGTGACATCGAATCCTGCCAATTTGCGGCTGTCAGAGTTTGCAAATGCTGTTGTTTAAAATTAAATTTACTTTAAAACACGTCACCAGTTGAATGAATTTGCTGCACAGACCTACTCGCATAAAATTTGGGAAAGAAAGTTGCATTTTAGAGATTTATTTGCAATATTTTTAGATTTACAGACATTGGGGTCTCATCCCGTAAGGAAGACCAATTTTTATTTTTCAAAATAAGGTTCGCTTGCAGATATCTTATCTCGGAAACAAAGTCGGTGACCCCGTCATTTTTTTCCATTTCTGACACGAGCAACTCATAACCTAGCTGTAACAAAATTTTTATAAAAAAATCAATGTTAGAAGATTTTCGCGCGAACGTCCTTAAGATGTTTGAGTGAGACGTTCAGTCGAAACTCTGTGAAAGTTTCTGACTGCGAATATCAGCAGAAATTTTCTAAGTGTCGAGAACATAGCGATCTTACGGTATGCCCAAGCTTGGATATTTCGTCAACTGGAAAAGCGAAATAATTTTTGGAAGCGCTTGACATTTCTTAAGGAACATCGAATACTCTCAAAAGGTTTGAAAGAGCCTTTCAGTGAAAATCTGACTGCCGGGCATTTAGTCTATTTGAGACCGTGCCCGGCTGCCGGGCATTTAGCCACAGCGTCGCTGAAAAGCTTTCGAATTTCATGTTGAACGACGGTGGTTTGGTAGTTCATTAACTTAAAAGTTGGAAAAGAATCACTGTGCACTTTTACAGCCTGGCAATAGTATTGCCCAAATCCATTCAAAATCTGCTACACTTTCCAGGAGGCATGCGTTCTAAATAAAAATTACGGGTGCGATGATTGTCTCTAAGTGTATTTAACGCTTATATATCGATAAATAGTTAAACGATATATGACATAAGCACCTCAAGAATTCAACTCATCTGATCGAAGATGCTTGAAGACCAATCCAACGGTGTCTGCAAGAACTCGTGCTACGAGGGCAGAAATCACGCTCGCTTGGTGATGACGTTGGTGATGGATTACATTGCTCACTTCGTATCGAATTTATCCTGAACCGGTGCCTTCACCATCCTGCTGTTTCCTCAAGGTAAAATAGCGGTATTATACTTATGAATTATAGCAAGAATGATAAAGAAAGACAGCAAAATATACAGACTCTCTTACCGTAAAACCACCGCCGCGCTCCAGTTCGACCAGTTCAACTTTCACCAGGCATAGTGGTCATGTAAGATTAATGAAATGACCATTAAAACTGGCCAATCACAAATTTGATATGGACCATTTCAGTTTTGAGGTGGGTGTGGGGGAGGGGGGTGGGGGGTTGGGGGGATTGGGCAATTTTTCTGAATAAACGAGAAGTCCAAGGACTACTGCAAAGCTGATACAACGAGTAAATATATTTAAAACAATATTTCGGCTGGCCAGACCAGCCTTCTTCAGGTTATAAGATGCTACTAAATTACAAAATGAAAATACAATATTATATAGAGGAAAATGTCGCAATACATATTTAAAAAAAGAGGAGGGGCGGAAATGACCGTACAAAATAATCAAAACAAAAGATAAGGCTAGTATATGTAAACTTCAATTCATCACGTCTGTTCAACCCACGTGGTTCTAGTGTTTTTGCTCTATCTATTTTAAAAATACGACTCTCTGGGTTTTCGAATAGAATCCCGTGAATTGTGAATTATTTCTAGTGGAATAAGTTGCATGTAAGTGTTGGAATGGTTAGAATGAGAAAGAAAGTGTTCAGAGACAGTAGTAGGTTTGGATGAACGTCGATGTTCGTTAAATGATCTTAAATCTGTCTTTAAGATGTCGCTTAGTTTCACCAATGTATTGTAAATGGCAGCGGTTATATTGTATCATGTAGATTACGTTTTTAGTGTTACAGGTTATATGTGAAGTGATGGAACGAGTTTCGCCTTGGAATAAAAAGTATAATCTTTAAGACCGTTACATCACCGTTACATCACCATACTTTTCTTTTCTTTGGCTCGCTGTACACGAATTTTTTTTCTCTACTTTTACTATAAACGGTGTTATACTCATGAATTATAGCAACTCAACCTAAATTTCATTGAAATTTAAATTTTAAGAGGTTTAAAGAAGGGATAGAAGAAAGAAAATGTTTTTTTGGAACACCAAAAGATAGTTGATACCCATGCCCGGGTACCCACGCAAGAGCACCTCAGGTTGCTGGTGGACTATTTTGGTAAATAAGAAGCAAAGGACCGCGAACGAAAATGCTGCTGGTAATTACGTAGGATCTGGAACAGATCTAGTCAGCCAAAAAAAGAGAGACAATCAAAGTATAGAGCAAGGCTGGTACTACGTAGAACATTTAACGCGACAACGACATGACAGAGACCAAACTGAAAGCCAAAATGCAATCGTGGACAGCTGTTTCGACCTGGTTGGGTCTCGTCAGCACGGTGTACAGCAAAAGGATAGAAAAATCAGCGCAAACGCCAATTCTCTACCGAAACGCACGTGGCCGGATGGCAACAGATGAGCTCGAATTCAAACGTTTGCCAAGTTGACCCACGTCACAGCGGCGCGTGACCATGAGTCCCAAAAAAACAAGTATCAGCGTAGTGTAGTATCAGCCTGCGAATACAGCCGCCTCTCATCGCTCCCGGCCGTTCGGGGCGTTCTCTCGCGCGAACGCCTCTTGCGACCGGGAGCGATGAGAGGCGGCTGTATTCGCAGGCTATGTAGTATCAGCCTTGCTCTATACTTTGGTTGTATCTCTATTTCTGGCTGACTAGATCTGCTCCAGATCCTCCGTACACCCGCCGGTGACCGGCAGCATTTTCGTTCGCGGTCCTTGGGACCGTAGATCTTTTCAGATCCGAAATGCTATTTATTTATTTTTTACATGGTATTGGCCATGTTTTCGCTAAGGAATGGTTCTGTCTAACCTCACTTTCTTTATCGCGACAACGACATGATATTTCAAATTGTTTGCCTGTATCGCTTCCGAGAATGGCTTTTTTTAGAATTTTTTTTTTGTTTGGCCGTCTACTTTAATGTGTCCCGTTTTTATTACAGACGCATTTAACGTTTGAGACGTTAAATACGTCTAGACGACTTTAACGTCTCTAGCATAAAAACGGCCATTCTAATTTTAAATCTTCAATAATTCTTATTTCGCTAAATTTACTAATCCTTTGAGAAAAACTATTTCCTCCCAAACATACCCAAAAATCACCAAACAAGTTTAAAAAACACACCATAACATAGATTCATGAGATGAGCATAGAGTTTTTGGATTGCTTAAAACGTGAACGAGATAATCTTTCATTAAAGCCACGTAAAGTGGCGAAAAAATGGCGTTCAGGTTAAGTCCCCCGGGAAGAGGGGTACTCTGCAAATTTTTGGGTAGGGGTGTGCCGCTGAGACTCTGAGACCCTTAACCTATACTAGACCATTTTAGCTGCATTTTGCAACCCTATTCTAGACTAAACACCGAAAAACCCTACCCTATCCTAGACCAGACCCGTTATTTTCCAGAAACTCGTTCACTATCACAGTTATTAGTTAACAGGGGTCAGTAAAAATGCCGTACTGCCCGCCGTACCGATTTTTAAATGTCATTTGCCAGTAAACCTTGTCTAGACTAAATTCTTCACGCAACTGATCAGTTTCGCGGAAAATGATACCCTATTCTAGACCAAAAACCGCTGATAACTATACCCTATCCCAGACTAAACTGCCTGAAAATCATACCCTTCACAGCGGCACATACCTATATAGCTCATATATGGGAGTACCCCTCCGGGGTTAAGTCCCGCCTTAAGGACGTTCGCGCGAAAATCTTCTAACATTGATTTTTTTATAAAACTTTTGCTACAGCTAGGTTATGAGTTACTCGTGTCAGAAATGCAAAAAAATGAGGGGGTCACCGACTTCGTTTCCGAGATAAGCTATCTGAAAGGCGACCCTAATTTTGAAAAATTGGTCTTCCTTACGGGATGTGATCCAAATGTCTGTTAGTCTAAAAATATTGCAAATGAATCTCTAAAATGCAACTTTCTTTCCCAAATTTTATGCTAGTAGGTCTGTTCAGCTAATTCATTCAACTGGTGACGTTTCTTGAAGTAAATTTCATCTTTAAACGACAGCATTTGCAAACTCTGACAGCCGCAAGTTGGCAGGATTCGATGGCGCGCGGGTAGAAAAATGGAAAAAATTTAAACTTCCTACATTGATTTTTTGTTCATTTTTTCACAATCTGTCGAGATTTGGCAAAGAAAATTATCTATGAAAAAAAAATTGGGGGTCACCGACCATCCAAGCGAGTTAAATCTAAGCAAAGTTAAGGGCCCATTATAGTATCTTTTCAGGTCGTTGCTAGGGAAAAATCAGTTTGCTCTAGCTCGGCAAATTTTTGCTTACATGTGACCAAATTTGAACAGCAATCTTTACGTACATCTGTGGTTCGGGTTGTGACGTCATCAGGCCACGCCCAATGTCACGTGACCCAAAACAGAAAAATGAGCGTAACTTCAGAAACTTACAGTTTTATCAAAATTTTTTTGCATAATTTGATTTTATACACCATTTAAAAAAATCGTAAGCATGCGTTTTCTTTAAGGATGAAAAGTAAAAATAATATGAGGAAAAATGTGTTCTCAAAACCACGTTTTTGCATCTTAATTTTTTGTTTTTTGATTTTTCGCAAAAAGCATGCTTACGTTTCACGAAAAATCTTTTATCTTTCGATTGAATTTTTTTAAAATAAATTAGCCTCTATTTGCGCCGAGTTAGGTTCGCCTTTGTCTTTACCGGAAGTAGGTGGCCTGTTGTCAGCCTGCGCTTCCTATGCTATAAATTGGAAACTGCCGAACTCTTGAAGTAAGACCTTCATTTTGTTAGGATTTGTTGAGTATGGTTATCGTTTGTGAAGTACGTTTCAACCTTCACTCGAAAAAGTTGCCTTTCTTTGCAGACAAGGAGAAACGAGTCATGCCTGCAGGGCTCGAAATTGCGACTAACTGGTTGCCAATGCGACCAAAAATTGAGTGCTGGCGACTAGATTTTAGGAACTGGTCGCCAGCTGGCGACCCACGTTTTGTCCGATAACCACAAAAAAAACTTCTGCACTAAAATAAATCTTTTAGTTTATACACCGGCGTATAAGCCGCACTTTTTTGTCCAAAATGTTGGCTCAAAATCGGGGGTGCGGTTTATCTGCGGTATTAACATCCGCTGAGTTCTGCAAATCATAGTTTATCAATCGTACTTTCCAGTGATATAAGTTGACCAAACTTTGAGAGCCTATATTTGAGGTGTATAACATGGAGCAAAACTTATTTAACTTAAGATGACGTAGAAAAGTTAGTCTTGTTTGTCTCACAGAGCTGCCAGAGCGCCTCTGAGGCCAAAAATCAAATTGAGCAAAAAGGTCCGCATCGAACACGCAACACACGAACGCGAGCGTTGAGTTTATAAATTGTGAAATTTAGCCTCAAATTGTCAAAATACCTGTGTTAAAACAGTGCTCGCTATCTTTGTCGGACATTTTGAAGCTTTTAGCAATAAAGGAACACCGAAGGCGAACGAAAGAAGCCAAAGAAAGTCTGTAAACAAGCGGCCATCTTGGTTAACCCAATGTCCTCAAGAAATTTGCACGGCTACCAAGCTTGTTGTGGCCTGAACGAACGGCGGGCAAACGAATGTAGCTGCGATCAAAGTGTGTTTTTTTTTTTTCAATACAGGATGATTCGATGGATAGAAGCAAAGTATAGCTCACGTTTCTTAGAGCCAATTCTCTGACTTACGTTTTTATTTAAAAAAAAAACTTTTTCCCCCAAAATTTGAGCTTCAAACTCGGGGTGCGGCTTATCTGTGAGTGAGGCTTTAATTTTACAGTATGTTGTGAAGAGGTAAAAGCAAGGGTAAAGGACCCTTGTTTGTCTAGTTATGAAAACTATGAATTCGGAACGTTTTGTGCTTACCTGCATCTCGAAAAACTAAGAACAAACCATCGCTAAGACATGTCAGCTGTGAACACTGGTAGCTACATGTAACTTTCGTAAGGCTTTCTTATGCTGCTTCTTTGTACCTATGATTTTTCTTGCATGCAAAGTAACATTTAAGTGTGTTTTATATAAGATACATATTGAATAAAATTGGCGACCAAATTTACCATCTGGCGACCAAAATGTTCCCATTAGTCGCCAGTTGGCTCCTGAACGAAAAAGTTAATTTCGAGCCCTGTGCCTGTGTCTGTCAGATCACAAGCCTTCGATCACTTTAGCAGGCATGGGTGAGCAGGAAAATGCCTTCAAATCAAAAACGTCCAAAGCATTGTTTTGGGAACTCACGCATCTGTGAGACGGTTTCCCTTGAATTTGAAGAGCAGTATGGCACTTACATAAAAAAGAAAGAAACTTTTCTTTCTCATTCTTTTCAAACAACAGTCGACAATCTTAGGAGCAAAAAATATAGAGGTCAATATAATTACTAGATATCCTCCATCGACAATTTTTCCCCCCTCTAAAATAGCAACAAAGCCATTAGAGCAGTCCTATTTGTTTTATCAGAAGCTTATTAGTTTTGTGCTTCTGATTTTATCACATGCAATGTTTTTAAGTTATATACAGATTGAAACGGAAAAGATGCAATGTTATTTTGTTTTGTTTGCCCAAATTATGCGCCGTCAGAAACCCATAAGTGGGTTGAACAACCCACTTATGGGTTTCTGGCGCCGTTTAATTTGTTTTAACTTATGTGCAAACGGTTATCTCAGTTAAGTGGCCATTTTTGGCGGAATAGCTCGAAAGAAATCATACAGTTAAGAAGTACTCGATTATCATTAAAGTGGAAGGCAGAATAGGCTAAGTCAAAAGACAAAAGTCCAAGGTTGAAGTCCGTGTTTTGAATAACAAGAAACCTTATGCAACACCTCCAGCGTCGAATCCATATAATTCGATGCTTCAATTTGTTTTCATTCAATGAAAATATAAATCTAAAACGTAAACATCTTTTTTCAATAGGTACAACGCACTGTCTTACCTTTTTAATTTGAAGTTTTTTTTTATTTTTTCATTGAAGTTTTTGCCTGAAGTTGCACGAACGGAAAAACGTACGAGTAATAAAACTAAACGAATTGAAAATAATTTTTTTATTAATGATTTCCATCAAACAAATTTGAACTCATTGTACTTTGTTCATTCACACTTCTGTACAACTTTGACGGCTTCTAAGTTTATACGAAATCGGCCCTGAAAAATACGTAAAAACTGTAGCTACGAGAAAAACAAACGCGCTACGCTTCGCGTTGAAATTGTAAAAACTCGAGCCCTTTTCTGCAAATGTTAACATCTTACTCACAGGTTGGCTCCAGATATATCCTCTAACTTCTCAGTCCAGAATTCCTCGGCAGTTGACCTGGTCAGCATTGACAAAAAGAAACGAAAAAACGGTACGAAGACTGAAGCAGTTGGAATAAACTTTCAGCAAATTCCGATATCTGTGAACTGATCAGTTGAGCGTTCTTACTCCTTCAGTTATTTCTACGTTTTGAATCAGCTTGAAAACCGTCCAAGACGAATCTTTCCAGAGAAAAAATATCCAGCTTCAAATAAGTTTAAGTACTAACCAAGAATTCAGGAGATGAACGAGACGAACTTCAAATTTGGCATTGTTTCAGACAGTTTTGAATTTGTACGGACTCTCGCACGAAGCTGCCTGTCACTTTCACCGGAAGTAAAATTGTACTTGATTTAGCTCTGCATAGAAACCGCATTACCTAGCAACGGAATACTATAATGGGCCCTTAAGGGCCCATTATAGTATTCCGTTGCTATGCAACGCGGTTGCTATGCGGAGTGAAATTTTACTTCCGGTCTCAACGATCGGCAATTTCGCGCGCTTCATGCCGGCCGACCGGCGTCCAATTTGTGTTTTGTTTTTCGCTTCGTAATTTTTGAAACAACAACAAAATTGCTACATACTTTTTTTGTTTTTTTAATTAATAATTTCTTTTTGAGACCTGAACGTACCTTTTTTTGTTGACAACATGAGCTCAAAGCCCGAAATTCGGAAACAGAAAGCGCTTTCAATGGCACAAAGTCGCTGGGCATGGAAAACAGGAAAAATATATAATTTTCAGTGTCAAGAAGATTCAACGACAACAAAAGATGCTACTACTCAAACAGATGCCTACAACGCAATTGCCTATGAAAAAATAACTACAACAACAGCTACAACAGCTTCCCAAACTGACGAAGACGTTTCTTCCACTTACTTCATATTAGCGACCTTCAGATTTGACTACGAGTACGAAATCGAGTACGAGTACGACTTTAGAATTTCGAGATAATTGTATCCACCGAACTGTAACTCCTTCCTGTTGCTGACTAACACGTAAATAAACGTTACGGATAAGATTGGTGCAATAATTAAGTATATGAGGCACAAGAATTTGGTTTGAAAACTCGTACTCGTACTCAATCTCGTACTCGTAGTCCAATCTGAAGGTCGCTATTGACACCGCCGAAACAACCTCTGGGTCATGACTTAAGGTGGCTGAACACAGTTTCACTGTACCTTTGCGTCATTTATTGTCATTTTAAAACCACTAAAGTCTGGGCGCCCAAAATTGGCGAGGCATACGAGTAAGCAACAAGCTATATATTTTGGTATTTTTGTTGAGCTTTTAGGGTGTTGTCATGGCAACACGGTGGATTGAAAATCAGCCTGCAATATTTGGTTTCTTTTATTTTCAGAAAATCTAGTCATTAGATTTTGTCCATCATTTGTCTGCAGTAAACTCGTAAAAATATTCGCATGTTTACACTGGTCTCATGTAATTTTGACAGAGGGATCTTCCGTAATTTGTGGTTTAATATGTTTGCGTTTTGTAAAAATCTCCTCTGTTAGATTTCAAATTTTTGATGGCAGGTGAGTTCGGCATATTCGGAACTATTATTGTGCCAAATTTCGTGAAATTCTAATGAGTAGTTTCGTAGAAATCAGCACGTTTCCGAGGAAAGTTGCTAAAACATCCAGTCACAATTTTTTAGTCAACTGCGCATGCGTTACATTTGACTGGGTTCTCGATCCAAAGACAAAAACGACCAAAAAGGCAGTGTATTTCTTCAATGGTTCTATATATTATCTATTGATTCAACAAACATTTTTACGAACAAAAAATTGTTTGATTTTAAGACGAAAAACAACACTTCCGCGATCCACGCTGAGCAAAATAAAATGATCGCTGAACAGGCGCCACTTTTGTTTTTCTCAAAACTCTGCGCGCGCTGACTCACGTAAGCAGCTGAAATTGAAGAGCGCGCGCAAACTGTGTTCAGCCACCTTAAACTCCGACGACTTCGTACAACTGCAGACCCTTGACAGTTCGTTTTTTAACAATTCCCTCGAAACAATGGGCTTTCAGCCGATATTAAGTTCACAAGAGAGCCAAGAAAACGACACAGGCGTAAATCCGGCTTCCTCCCTGCAAGAATGTCTTTTGGGTGAATTTCAGGACTCGCTAAAAAAAGCAAAACACGAGAAAGTAAATCTGACGAGTGGAAATTTAAAAACAACACCAGGAAACCTAGTACTTGCTACAACAACTGCAATTAATAAGCTAGCTCAAAGCAATTTCACTGAAATTAAAACATGCGACTGTGAAAATGCCAAGTACATTTTCAGCTTATTAAAAAACAACACGGCCGAAGAACTATTCTTCATTTGCAGCCATTGTGGGCAAAAAGTATGCATCACTGGTGAAAGAACCTCAATCAAAACACCAACTCGGCCGAGATCAGCAATTAGAAATTTCGTCGCCTTGTCATTTATCGTAAATGGTCAATATTTCAAGGATTATGAAAGAATCCTCGGGACCCTTGGTATTGACCACGTTTGCTCCTCACAATGGATTCATGTAATCGAATGGATCGCTCCGTACGTGAAGAAGATGGCAGACTGGTCTATCCAAGAGGCCAGAAAAGAAGTCCTAACACGAGGAGATCCACTCCATATTCAGTTCGACGGTTTTTATCTCACTCGTGGACACTATTCCAACAACAGTTCCGCAACCATTCACGATGAAAAAACCGGCAAAATTCTGGCGTACGCTCACAGATGCAAGAGGGGGCACGGTGCTAACTGGGAAGGGACCAGTGGCGGAGCAGAGGGCGACATGTTTGGCGAAATGCTGAGGGATCTACTGAGTACTTTTACCATCTCAAAGTGCACAATGGATAATGATTCGTCATGTCAGGATATCTTACTTTCAAAAAGTCCGGAGACCGAAATTATCATCTGTGGAAACCACCGCGCTAAAACATTCCATGCAGACCTTCAGAAAGTGAAAAACACCCCTTGTCAGGTAAGTTGCCTTGTACCTGGGGGTAGGGGAGGGGCTAATGTTAACTAACTGCAACTGGATGTCTAGTCCAGCGTTGTTTTGATTTATGAAAAAAAAGAAAGATTCATTCATTTATTTTAGATTCCAGTGGGCTGTGACTTGGGGGGGGGGGGGGAAGGGGAAGGGGGGGGGGGAGGGGAGGAGATTGAATATATGCTTCAAACTACCCCTTTGTCAATTTAGAGTTTTTCAAAGACAACAATAGCGTGACATCTAAGTTGTTGCTTCATATTTTAAGTAATGTTACCTTTTTCATTATTTTACAGTGCAAAAAGCTGGGTCTTCCAAAGTGCACAAGAATGACAGATGCCATGATTGTAAATGCTAAAAAGAGTCTTGGTAACCTAACAAGAAGTGAAGACATTTACACCTCAGACGATCCGATGGGAAACTTTATTGAATTACCAAGCTTTATTGAATTACCATCAACATTACCAAGATAGACACACTTCAACATGGTGCCGCTTTCACCCAAAGGTATGATAAAATAATGATTTATACTATTGAGACAAATTATAAAGAGAAATTTAGCACTGATCACTGCATTTCATGTAATAGGCCTTCTTCATTAACAACTACGTGTAACCAGGAGATGATGTGCAACGTACAAAATAATAATTTTTATTGGTAATTACCATAATTTGCAACTAGGGAAGGGCCAGGTCCCCTTATTTTGTACCCCCACCCCTCCCCCATGACAATGGAATATGGATCCACTTAGACAACATAAATGGATGGTTTAAGTTTTCAACTAAATTAATTGAAGTGATTCACCTCTGGAATTAAAACTTATTTTCTTACCATGCTCTGGAAAGGGCCAATTATATGAACACCAGGCTGGCTTGTTTAGCAGAGATCCCAGCATGACAGTTAAATACAACAAAAATCAACTTCACAATTGGATGACAGGATCTCAGTATTGCTATGCATGGATTCCTGACTACATGAAACTGAGCATTATTTTTTTATGTAATCACATGTAAGTTTACTGAGCCAGCACTTTTTTAAGCTTACTTCTAATTTCTAGGAAAAATAAAATCAATTTCCTTTTTTAAATAGCTTTTGGAAGTATAGCAACCAACCTGGAAGAATAAGGATGAGAAAATATAATGGTTAGCCAGGGTTGCCCGGTTAACAAGGGCCTTCTGCTGCCTTCAAGCTAAGGGTGGCTTACTTCATGCAATACTGGGTTGAAACTTGTCTCCACTAACCGGGCCAGCCCAGCTGATATAATCGGCCCCCTTTTTTATGATTCCCTTACTAATAAGGATAAGGATCCTTTAAAGGATACTTTAAAGGATCCTTATAAAGGATAAGGATCCTTTAAAGGATACTGAAACCCAAGTTTTAACCACATGTGATGCATATTTATTTAAAGCAAATGGATGATGGAAAAGCATACACTACCAAACATGCTTTTTCCTGCCCTGATCAGCTGGTGGCCTTCAAGTTACACCTCGAAAAGATGGCAGCAAAGGCAGATGAGTATATTACAACAGATGGGAGACAAACAAACAACACCCCAGAGGGATATCATGGCATTGCATTGACATACAGGGACAAGAGAATCGACCTGGGATCCACTCATTATCAGTGCAAGACTAACATGTCAATCCCTCACAAGGTTAATACAAGTACATGGCTTATGTTTCATTTAAAAATGCTGTATAATATATAGGACGTTGTTAAATGAACTTGCATAAATTTTCTTTCACTGAATGAAAGCAATGTAACCATAAACACATACAGTGTACATCTAAAAGCCAAACAGAAATAATTCTTCTTTGACCTGGAGTAATCAAAGCCAGTTTAGCTGCAATATTTTCTAAACTTGTAATGTTGTTGTTGTTGAATAATTTACTGTAGGTAAGTCTGCTGTCCACAATAATTATTTATCCATGCTGGCACAATAGTGCACCCTTTTACTAAAGTAATGACAGGTTTGGGTAATTTAAATTGAAAAGAAGCCAACAAGGCCAAAACATCCTGCATTTTCACCAAAAAGAAAAACTACATTATTTTTAGTTAATTTACTAAGCACCCTAGATCAAAACATTTTTTCAAAGATGTGGGATGTTTTGGTCTAACCTCCTTACTTCAGTCAATGTTTATCAGCCATTGTTTCAGCAACACAGTGCTTTTTTGCCTAAAAAAATTGAGCGAAATACTTCATGTCAAAATTCAACATAGGCCCTTTATGCACCCAGCCACTCATATGATGTACTTTAACTAAACAGGCTTTTAATTGCCTTTTTCAGAACATTGGACCTGCTTGGATTGTGCTGCTGTTTAATCTTCTAAACGTGCCAGTCCCACTTAATACCCTTGAGTATATCATTGGAAGACAGGATGAATATGAAAAGGCAAAAATACGGAGAGAAAAACCAGAACATCAGAAGAAGAGGTTAAGCCATGCTTTACAGTATAAAATGAATTTTAAACATGTAAAAATGTCAGTCTTTTTCCTCTTCGATGATTTTAAATGACATTTATAGTCAATACTATTAATCCTGCTGTGTACATACGTACATATTTTATTTAACATGGAAATACACTTAGCTGCAAAGCTAGTTGTCAGGTATTCCACAAGGTGGACATGAATAGTGGATAATATTTGCCAAGTAGCAAATTGGCAATGGAGATATTTTTCTTGTATCACTCTTTCCTGACACTGAAAGGAATAACACTATTGTTTTAATATAAACATGACATATCTGCCACCCAAGTGAATAGCCAGACCCAAATGGTAACATCATCTCTATTGGTAAAAAAATCTCACGCAGGATAGTACATGTATTGGGTTGAAATTAATCAAATGCTTTTTATACTTTTGCAAAATTCTGTATGCATGCTAGTTTTAACTCAACTTTTTATTTAAATGTTAATAGGAATGCTAGTAAGAAGAGAAGACACAAGAGTCACGAAGAAGAGAAACAATTTATGAAATCACTGAAATCTGTTAGTCAGACAGCAGTGTATACTGGTCACATTGCTGACGATGCAAGTGATGATTCAAGTGATGAGAATGAAGACTTTGCAGACCAGCCTGAAGAAGAGCCCAACCTTCCTCTTGTTGAAGTTATCACAGGAACTTCTAGTGATGAATCTGATGGTGAAGAAGCTGATTGCCTTACTCCTCTATTTTTCCTGTTTGACTGTGAAGCAACTGGAGGTTCCATCTACACAGACCACATCATTGAGCTCGCTGCAGTGGTCCAGCCATTACCAGATACTGTGCAAATTACCAGTCCACCACAATTCCAGTCCTTAGTATATACAGCCAAGCGAATTGCACCAATTGGTCAGTAGTTCAACATCTGTGGTAGTGAATAAAAAAGTTGATACTTTTAGAGAAAAGCTGCTAATATCAAAATATGAATTAAAACCAACAAAACTAATAATTTGATAATATGATAATTTATTTTCAATTGCCATTTCACACAATTATGTAACATTAAGTAGAATTACAAATTTAATAGGAGTAGATGGCGAGGAAACCTGAAGAAACAGAACTAAAGGTAGATTAGCCAAATAAAATAAAATAGAGCAATATGGACAAACTAATAGATCAAGGTTACAGAGTGTAATATTTACTAATAAGAAATTCTCTAAATTTTGGTTTAAGTGAATTGAAAAACTTTGGACCTTAAAAAAATGGAAAACTGTCTGATATTGGTTCTGCAGAGAGGTAAGTGATAAGAATGAGGCAGCATACCTGGTGTTATAACTGTGGATTTGATTGTTAACTAGGAAAAGGTGCTACCAGTGCTAATGTAAGTGTAATAAATGGTGTGAGTAAATGGACAGGTGTATCTTTTGAACAGTACCTTCTTAATCCACTGACACCTAAGCCTTATCTGAACTTTTCTTTTCTTACAGTAACAAGAAAATGTGGTCTTTCCAAAAAAGACATCCTAAGAAAGCCCAAGCTTTCTGAAGTTCTTCTCAGATTTCTATTATGGATCAGCAATGTAGTAAAGGAGGTTTCTTTGCAAACAAGACTTAACTACTACCCAGGTTTGGCTCGTGTTACAAGAAATACACTGTAGTTAAGTGAATCTACAGTAGATTTAAATTACATTATGTTCAACCATGTCACTAATTGTTTTGGAGAACAAATACTTTAAGATCTTTTAGTGTTAGATTTTTTTAAAATTAAAAGGTACACATGTACCATACCTCTGCAAGTTTATTTTTTTGCATCAATGTTTACAGGCAATGACATATTTCATAAAATTTTATGAGAACTCTTTTTTAAAAAGTTTTACAGAATGACTAAAATGCACATTATTTATTTCACACACAGCATTGCTTGCACACAATGGATTTGTTTACGACTTCCCCTTGTTGTATGCTGAACTTGACCGAAGAAGACAGCTGATTAGTCCAGCTTTGCTGTCCAGATTAGTCTTTGGTGATACTTTACAATTTGTGAGACAGGTAAAAATTGAACAGCAAATTCTTAACCACCGTACAAAGAATGACAACACAGGACTGACACCTTGGTTGTTTACTCAGTAGCCTGCCTAATATCATCACATTCATTCAAGATTTGGCCCTCTGTGAAAACAAAGTCTTCATAAGAAGTGTAAGATGTATAAACACAAAAAATGGAACAAAAAGTTACACTTTATTACATTGCAGACATCAGCAATAGAAGATACCATATAATTGAAATGAAGGTGTGTACATGTCAGAGTACATGCATGTGTCACTGATAACTTTTCGTGGTTTAGAAATCACAAAGGAAGAAGGCGACATGTATTATTATTATTATTATTATTATTATTATTAAATTTAATTTCTCCATATACAAAACCACTTCTTCTCACTACACAATCATAAAGCAATGTATATTTTACATGTGATTATTTTTTGTGCTTAATGTCAATCAAAACAATGTGTATCAAACTGACAGCTCAGAACTACTAGAAGACTTGAGAAGGTAACCAGCAAGAGCAAGGTGGGAATGGAAGCCCTTTTCACAACATATTTCCCCACGGAGACATACAATGGTACATGTTTTGAAAATGATATCAAAACTGTATGCCACCTTATTAGTTATTTAGAGTCAACTCTTTCTTAGCTTTCTCTTCAGTCATGTCTTTCACAAAACACTGAACTGTAAAAAAGGAGAGGATAACAACAAGGCTTTTGTTAAAAATATGATACAATGTGACTAAAGCAGGAGTAAGTTAATATTTTAACTTTGTTCTTTGGCTGAGAAGGTTTCAGTGAGAAAGCTCATCATTCACTTGCCAAAGCAGACCATTTGAGCTGAAGTACATGCATATGACTAGACTGTTCCAGTCAAGAAGAAGAAAACCTTCATCCAGAGCTTGTTAGATGGGATGGAAGATGGCCTCTACAATGTGTACAGATGTGCAGCCAGGGATTCACTTATCAAGACAGCAAAAACAGTTTCTTTAGAAGCTTTTACATTTACAAAAGTCAATGACCAACTTGCTGTAGTGTACATGTACATTATTTATTTTTGTGGTTCACCATTGGTCGTGCCATGTTTTAATTTTTGCATGTTTACGAGTCACTGACACAATACAATGATACTTATGAAGACACTGATATACATGGGGAGTTTTGAAAACAAAGACTCCTAACCCCTAAGATGTGGGAATTTTCATTTTCATGTTGTTTGGGTCTTAGGGTTTTCATTTTCAAGACACCTGATATACATGTATTCATGGTATTTCTACTATTCTTGTTAAAATTCAAAGCTCCGAGACCTCTCATTGTAGTCAACTGATGCATACATTTTTGCCGGCATGCAATTAAAAAGTAACAGTAACTGTAATTTCTTTCAGCACACAGAGCACTTGATGATTCAGTTGCACTAAGGAAACTAATTTTTGAAAGTGAACTGAAGAGCCATCTTCAACTGATCGAATTAAGAACTGCCACACAACAAAGGCAGAAATTCAAAGCTCTGGCATTTGTTAGGGTGCAATCTCAACAACTAATCTATAAGCTTGGAAAAGTCATTTCATCATCAATGGCTAAGAAAGTGTCAAGTGTTGGCTTAACATACGAAATACTGAGAAGAAGAAGTGCTCAGCTTTCAAGGCAGGGTTTCGTGGATATGTTTCAAGAGATCTGGGCTGTCAATGCAGTGTTGCAATAAACTTTCTAATCACTTTTTTCCCAACTAATATTGAAAGATTGGATTAGCTACAGATTAGTATCACGATTCTCAGATACTTTTGAGACGTCAATATAAAGTCTTATTACACGACTAAGACAGTCAGAGGGCCAATAACTAAAATCAACCAATCAGAATGCTCGATTGCCGGTCCAATATTCTCTCAGTATTGGACCGGGCATTGTCCCGAATGATCCCACGCGATCCTCCCACCAGCAGGAGTCGAGTAATAAATCTCTTATTAACCAAGCTTGCTCTTTTCTGTACAGACCTCGCTGCGCTCGGTCCGTACTGTCAAGACCTCGGGCCGATATTCTCCCAGTACGGCCCTCGCGCTTGGTCAATAAGATATATGTATTGTCGTCTCAAAAACCAGCCTGTGATTGGTTAAAAATTTCCCAAGGCAATTTAATGTGTTCCCTGTGTAGAAAACCAAAATTAAAATTGAAGGGCTCCCTGCAATAACGTCCTCAGTGCGTTTTTGGAAAATTTTCACGGAAATCCTGGATTTTTGGCCTCCAAAGGGACTCACTTGCCAAAATTATGACTGGATCATGTACATATGACTGAAAGGATTTAATCCAGGTCAACAAATCTTCTATCTTCAAACAGAATAATTTTTTATTTTGAAAAGATAAATAGGGTGTCCTGGGAGCCATAGGGTGTCATAGGGGCCCAAAACATTTTCTCAAAGATGTGGATTTTCTTCCCCATTTTGGAGCTGTTTTAAGTACCTTAACAATAATAAATCATTAATTTGACAAAACTGTGCTTTAAAAGGCCTAAAACATACAATTTTAGTGAAAGTTACCAAAAACGCACTCAGGACGTTGTTGCAGGGAGCCCTTCATATAAAAGCTGGACACTTTCAAATTTGTTCCAGCAATTTCTCTGAGACCCTTCATCCGATGGACTTCAAACTTTGTCAGACTCATTTGCCAGATAAGAGGTAATTGTCCATTAAAAATCAGCGAAATCGGAGAAACATTTTTTTTTTCCATTTTTCCATACATTCCCTATAAATTTAGAAGAAATGTATGGAAAAAATTGAGTTCCTTCGATTACCCTCATTTTTGGTGGAATGTTAGCTCTCGTCTAGAAAATAAGATTGGTAAAGTTTGAAGTCCATCGGATGAGAGGTCTAAGATAAATCGCTGGAACAAATTTTGAAAATATCCAGTCTTTTTATTTGAAAGCGCGTGACTGACAAAATACTGAAATTATTCAAAAATTGCCGTTTCTTCGCCACGGACTTGTGTTTAGACAAGTGTGGTAAAGCACTGTTGGTTCGTTTCACTCCTTTTAAACCACTCAAGTTGTTTGTTTCACTCGAAAAAAACGCAAGTTGTTAGTTTCACTGCCGTTAAACCACTCAAATTGTTCGTTTCACTCGAAAAAAACGCATGTTGTTAGTTTCACTGCCTTTAAACCACTCAAATTGTTTGTTTCACTCGAAAAAAACGCATGTTGTTAGTTTCACTGCCTTTAAACCACTCAAATTGTTTGTTTCACTCGAAAAAAACGCATGTTGTTAGTTTCACTGCCTTTAAACCACTCAAATTGTTTGTTTCACTCGAAAAAAACGCATGTTGTTAGTTTCACTGCCTTTAAACCACTCAAATTGTTCGTTTCACTCGAAAAAAACGCATGTTGTTTGTTTCACTGCCTTTAAACCACTCAAATTGTTCGTTTCACTCGAAAAAAACGCATGTTGTTAGTTTCACTGCCTTTAAAGAGAGTACCCAATAAAGCAATTAAAAAAACAAGTTGTTCCTTTCATCAATAAAACTAAGAAAAGCACTGCAGCGTGTTGTCTTTGTGTACTATGTGCCGCTTGGGATTACTGTTATGAATACTGATCAAGTTAGACATTTGAAGGGCTGGGTGCATAACCATCTCATGTCGAACGTAAGGCCAGTTTTTTTATTTATTCTCGCTTAGATTTGCCTCCTCTTTGGCATTTGAACTACAAACTAATGGCAAAACATTGTTCAGAATTTCGTTTTTGAGAAATAAGGTATGCAAAAAAAGATAATTCCGTGTCTCTGCTCGAGAAAATGAATCCCTAAGTTTACACAAATTTCTCGATTTTATGCTGATTTTTCACTTCACATGGCCAAGTTTCGGCCTGTATGCTAAATCCTGTTCAAGAAAAAAAAAACAATCCCGAACCAAAGTTCATTCCCTCAAAATCGCTCCATTTTATCGCCAATACTGGTCAGCCATGCTTAGTTTTGCGGACCTCCTAGGAATTAGCGCTCCCGGTTCTCCGCTGCCGGCTCACAGCCTTTGCCTGCCTTTCCCAATTTCGGCCGGCCAGCAAGAACTCACTTTGAGCGGCCCAAAGCTGTATTTCAAGTGCCCGAACACGCACAGCGGGCCTCTGTGCCACTGTCGCAAAGCATGTCGGGAAATTCTATGGCAAATCCGAAATGGAGTTCCCGCCCGAAAATTATAGCAAAATATTATAAGTCTGGAAGCACTTCGGATATCGGGAGTTTCGACCACGGCACGGGATGGCAAATGGGCCACAACTCACAACACTGCCCCTTTTCTGATCCGAAATGATTGCAGACTTTCCCGCCGGCTCGCCTTGTCCACCAAGGTCCATTTTTCACGAGCGCTAAATGGCGCTTTAGACACGAGGTATGACAAGAAACACGACTCGTTTCTTTGAGAGGTGCTAGAGACTTAAGGATTTCCGGACTTCATGATGTCCTTCCATCGCCGAGCGGGCCTGAAACATGGCTTAAACCAGCGCTCAACTACTGAGTTGTTCGCTGTTCAGCCATGTTGTCGCAAGTGGCGAACACGATCGATAAGCCCGCCGTTCAGGTCGTTGGCGCGGGTCAGGAGTATTGCGGTCGCATATTCTCACGGCCAGTCTGTTTTGTTTATAATAATGGCGTCGTTTTGAGTTCTTCCAACTTACGTTCTATGCAGTTTTGGATGTAACTAGGGCCGGAATGTACAGTCAAAGCACTAGAGGGCCAGAACTCTGCTTTTTTCTCAGGTGAACTTTGTCAAACTCCTTAGGGTTAGTCCATTTGAAGGGCTCCCTGCAATAACGTCCTCAGTGCGTTTTTGGAAAATTTTCACGGAAATCCTGGATTTTTGGCCTCCAAAGGGACTCACTTGCCAAAATTATGACTGGATCATGTACATATGACTGAAAGGATTTAATCCAGGTCAACAAATCTTCTGTCTTCAAACAGAATAATTTTTTATTTTGAAAAGATAAATAGGGTGTCCTGGGAGCCATAGGGTGTCATAGGGGCCCAAAACATTTTCTCAAAGATGTGGATTTTCTTCCCCATTTTGGAGCTGTTTTAAGTACCTTAACAATAATAAATCATTAATTTGACAAAACTGTGCTTTAAAAGGCCTAAAACATACAATTTTAGTGAAAGTTACCAAAAACGCACTCAGGACGTTGTTGCAGGGAGCCCTTCAATTATCTTCAAAGAAGGGGCAAAAATGTTGATTACTTTGTCAAGTTTGGCAGAAAAATAACGCTGTATTCAATGCAACGACCCTTTCTATCGAAAGTTAATGATAAGATGAGTTTAAAAGCTGCTTTTGTTGGGCTAAAACCTTGGCAAGTTTGCGTTATTTACTCATTTTTTCGACGTTTGTAACTTTGAAAAACTTCGAAAAGAGGTTCTTACAAATTTGCTTTATTTCAATGAGCAATTTATAGCGTAAAAAGTCCGCGTTTTTGAAACTTTTTAACCAAACAAAAATATGATGCGTACAAAACGTCGTATAGTGACTAGTAAGAATTTCAGTTTTGATCAGCACAAGTTATCTTCAGTTTTGCTTTCTTTTTGCCCAAAAAACAGTTGAATCGTGATACAAAACTAATTTCGATTTTGAGACGGCAATTCTGCATTTTATTATTCGACTGTGATGTCATTTTACCTTATAAGGGAAAGAGAACACGCAAAATATCCGAGCGTATTACACAGTAGATTACCGTATTACACCTTAGCATCCCGGTTTCAAGACACAAGCTATTATAAATAAAATAATTTCAGTCGAATAATAAATCCCGTATTCGATGGTTTAACAGATAATACATGCAGACATTTTACTCATTGCTCGCATTTTTTCTCGCCCCTGCGGGGCTGGAAAAAATACTACGTAACTCGTATATCTGTGCGTATTATCTGTTAAACCATCGAATAAGGTGTATATATTGACAGCGTTGGAAGAAAATATATTCTCCGTATTGGGCTCCGTCACGAATATATTTTCTCCCAACCAACCATCAATAAAATGCAGTATTGCCGTCTCAAAATCGAAATTAGTTTATAATAATTTCACTTTCACTTTCACCTAGAAACATGGTGTAAAGGGAGTGTATAGAAGAGTAGAGGCAGTACTGGAGAAAGGAAAATCTCTGTAACTATGGAGTATTATGCTAAAAGGATCAAAGAACCAGAATTATTGCACACTAACAGATAAATAATAGTGTGAGAACTACTGTTATTGAGTGTACTGAGTGTTTTGTTCGAAAACATAAATAATTCATGAGAATATTTCATTAATTCAGGAATTTCAAGCAGATTTTTGTCATATTTTTAAATAACTGAAGTTCGTGATTTGGTATTTATTATGTGTATTAAATCAATATAGGGTGCCTAAACATAAAATGCTCTTTACTGCACAATATTATTTTATTGATCAACAATATGCCAACCATCCCCAGGAAATAAAAGTACCTAAACCCCTGTAAATGTGAGCTTATTAAAAATCACCTTTTAAGCTGGGGTCATCCTCGGAGACCCAGGGGCAGTTAGTCGGGGAGGGACGAAGTAAAAACTCGGCAAAAATCAGCGCGACGAAAGTTTTCAAGAGCGAGCGAACGAGCCCCTGGGTTTCTACACTTACCGAACCAGTTCCACGACCATTTGAAATCCCCGTCTCCGATTGGGCAGAAAATTTCTGGCATTGTATTTTTCTGCTCAATCAGCGAGCTGCATCTATCGCGCCATTTTCGTGCCTACTTACACGAAGATTGTTTTTCCTTGATCGCCGATCGCCATTGCTCGTTCAACTGAGGCGGCTCGCTTGGAAAGTTTTTTAAAATAATATATGGCCTCAAAGCCGAGGATAATCGTGAGATTCAGCGTGGCCGCATCGAAATCAAACACTCACTGTCACATTCAAATGTATTGTATCCTTTCAACTCGTAAGTTGTTTTTTTGGTAGACGTGGTGAATCCCACGCCGAAGATACACTAAAAGTTTTCGAAATCTACGCCATGCAGAGTTCTATGAAACCTGAAATATGAATAAATCACTGATCACAAGCCGGGTAACAATTTTGACCACGAAAACAAACTTCGAATGCATTCAACAAAGCACAAGAGAGGGTTGTGAAGAATGTGGTTGTAAACACCTTAAAGGAAGTTTATGCTTTGCAGGAATTCCTGGCAGAAAACACCATGGAATTGGAACGGGTGACCCTATTCCGCGGAATGACGGAATGATGGAATGGAATGGTGGAATGGCGGAATATTCTAAAACACGGAATGGCGGAATATTCTAAAACACAGAATGACGGAATATTCTAAAACACGGAATGGCGGAATATTCCAAAACACGGAATGGCGGAATATTCCAAAACATGGAATGGCGGAATATTCTAAAACATGGAATGGCGGAGCTGAAAACAAAAACAAGAAACAAAAAGAATGGAAAAGATGAGAAAAGGATTCGACTCTGCTAACTGTCTCCGCAACAAGCGATTGAGGCTAAAAATGTTTCAGGCACCACTGCCACGAGACACACAATGTCCCATAAAATGAGCCTTCTGTTAACAGCCTTAACAGCGGCTGCTTCCAATAGAAAACCAGGTTACAAAGCTTGTCTTGAAGTTTTTAAAATGGCGGTGTTTGGAACTATACCAACGTAAATAAGTTACATTTCGCGGTATTTAGAAGCAAAAAACGGTGTATTTTTTTGGGCTAGATTTCAGAATACCCCGCACTTTTGAACGACATAAAACTACTGCTCCCGTGCTCCCGCAGTGGATAAAATTCACCTTCAAAAGCTGCTCCCGCAATGCCGCAGTCCTCAAGATTTACTTATCACAAAGTCGAACAAATTTACATAATAACGTCATGTTCAACAGACCGTACCGTTAAGTTGTCACGAAATTATGTCACGCCATTCACTCATGCGTCAATATAAAAGCGAAACGAAAAGAACTGCTTTCTTTAAGTTCCCCTCCAAATATGGGCCAAGAATACTACTGAATCCCGTTGGAAGTTTATTTCTTCAATCATTTAAAATACAAACATGAGAATGTGCCGTTTTCAAACTGACATCGATTCAAAGCGGTACTGTCAATTTTCTTTCTTACTCTTATTTGGATCATAAATTTGTAAATCAAACCCTATGCGAATATGCCCTCGCTTTCTACATGTTCTTAAACAACTAAAACTACGAGCCTCAGCTTCAAGGGATATACTATCGTCAATCATAGCGCTACTGTCAATCTTTGTTACTCTTATTTGGAGCATAAATTTGTTTTACAGCTTCTAAAAATTTTTCAAATAAGTCTTCCTCTCTATTCATATATCTCCACATGAACTCCGCTAAGTACGACGAAAACTGGTGTTTTCTAACGCCGAACGGTGGAAATTTTGCCTTAGCTTGTCGCCAGTGGCCTTCCATTTTGTTTGTGCTTTGACCAGCTGCATTCACAAACTCCTTCGGGTGGTTTACCGTGAAATGTGTGTACCCATGTTGCTGTAGATTGCAGTAGGCTTTCCAGCAGTCAGAAATTATAATTGTACCAGGCTCAATCCACCGTTGGATGATCGGAAGCAAAGTTGCCTGACCTCTTTTCTCTACGGCAACAAGAAAACATTTTCTGCTGTCGCTCTCGATGCCGCCGAACACCCATTGCCCTTCGACGTGGTGTCCCCGATAGAATTTTCTTTTTCCAAACTTACTCTCGTCGATCTGCACCACTCTGCCCTCTCCTCCAATTCTCTCGCTGTTTTCAAATAATGTGATCTCACAGACTTCCCGGCAAAAACTGTCCCAATCCACACCTGTACTTCTGCCTAGTCCAATTTCATGTCTTATCTGGGCCTGATCGAGATCCTGACACCACCAATACGTAAATTTTAAGATCTCCTCCAGCGTCATGTTGCTTTTCTCAAACCAGCTACCTGCTCTTATTGACATCTCCACTCTGTGCCTTTTGTTGTTAACCTGTCTTCTACACTCCCATTTAAAAGCATCCGAGCGGTCTTCGCATCTTACAAGTTTCATATCATCGTTGCACACGGAACATACTCGAGACTTGCCTAGTAGGCTTTCTGACATCAACCACTGAATTAGCGACTTCAGGACCGCGGGACTGCGGGAGCATTAACAGAAAACACGTTCGTCACTGCCCACTGCGGGAGCATGGGAGCAGTAGTTTTATGTCGTTCAAAAGTGGCGGGATATTCTGAAATCGCTTATTTTTGCCCAGCTAAGAAATACAGAACGCCAAAGGAAACTTCGACCTTAAAAAATGTTCGCAAGTATCCATAGCACTTCAAGTATGTACGCACGATCAATTCTTCTTACTATTGAAGCACTGAGTGTGGGAAAGTGAGCCTGCGATATTAAGGCACCAGGAGGATGAAAGATCTTATCAGGGCATCTTATCAGGGCACGAAAAAGGATCATTTTTCGCGCCCTGATCGTATCGACAATCGTGTTTTAGAATATTCCGCCATTCCGTGTTTTAGAATATTCCGCCATTCCATGTTTTAGAATATTCCGTCATTCCGTGTTTTAGGGAAGGTACGTTTTTTCTTGGGGAGGGAGGGCTGGGGCCTCAGAGGGGAGGGTCATCAGTGAAAGTGAGCACCAAAAGGGGAGGGCCATACCTCATGTGAGCTATTCAAGGGAGGGTCACACATCTTTTCCAGAATTTTTTAATGAGAAATTTTGTGATGTTGCATTCCATTTTTCTTACAGATTAAGTTTTTCTTTCCACCTACTTTGATTTAATTTTGTGTTTTATTATGGATACTAGGTTACATTTCTACATGTATATTATGCCATGGCACATTCATTTCTCGAAGGAATCGAATCCTTTTCCGTCCGTAAAAGACCTGTCTGCCTTTTACAGAATTAGGAAATGTAGGAAATATTTGTTTTTGAGAGGCAGATTTCTCATGCTAAACAAATAAACCGTACTTGTTAAAATAACCAACAGCAATGCCGGCTAGTCGAAGAAACAAGCGTGTGTATTTTCCCTTTAAATAGATATTTTATGCTCAAAACTTTTATAATAGTCAAGGTTCAAACTTCAGCTATAAAACGTAAATATCCCACACTGATTGTTCGCATTTTCCTTGTTTCAGCGCGGATACATTCAATATGAGATATATTTGTATTCAAACACTTTGCGTTCACAAGCGAGGGTCGCACTTCTGTCAGTCACCTAAAGGTGGGGGGTCAGGAGTTTTTTTGTTAAAACGCAAGGGAGGGCCAATACTTTTTTGAAAAAAAAATACCAAAATTCCCCAGCCCTCCCCCCCCAAGAAAAAACGTACCTTCCCTTAGAATATTCCGCCATTCCGTGTTTTAGAATATTCCGCCATTCCGTCATTCCGCCATTCCATTCCGTCATTCCGCGGAATAGGGTCACCCATTGAAACACTTCCAAAAGATCCAATTTCAAGCCTTCAGATTTTAAGGACCTCCGGCTATGGTTGGACAAGCATAAGGGACCGTTCATTATTTATGGGAGGGGGGGGGGGGGGATGGGTGAGAAATTAACAAATTTTAATTTTTTCTGTTTCATGTTCCCACCTTAGTGAATCTGGATTTTTTCAGCCCCCCCCCCTGTTCTGTTGGGGAAGAATTTCAATACCCCCCCCCCCCCCACTATTAATCTGATTTCTATAAAATGAAAGTTGTATTGTATGTATCCATACATATTTTTGTGGCGGCATGATGATGTAGTGGCTAGCGTGTTGGTTTTCAGATCTAAAGTAGGTGAAAATTTGGGGGTGACTGAATTGCTGTCTTGATATTAAAAACTGTGCATCTAATATCATATTTATTAATCATATAGGTGTAAATTTGGGATATGATGGGCCTGGGGTATGATGGGAATGAGAATATGGAGGAGACATAAACCTGTATAAACCAGACACAAAAACAATAAAACCATAACATGTTGTAACAGGAAATGAAAAAAAGTTATAAGAATAATTTTCAGTAAATTTATTAATAAATAGTTATTACAACTTATGGCATTTTGACTCTTGTGTGGTTTTCTTTATCGAAGCAATTCAACCACTTGGTCCACTGTGCATTTGAAGAACTATAGTTAAGACTTTAATAGTTGTTTATTACTATCACAACCGAGACTCAGCTGGGCTGTATAAAGATTTATTGCAATATACAAAACCACTGCTACTGAGCTTACCCAGAAACCGGGAGTGATGCACGTGGGTGGGTTGACTCACTTACAAGGATGACAAGGGATGAACTGATAACTACAAAATACTACTAACAGTTCTTCAACTTCATGTCCATGTAGCAGATCAGGAAAATTCCTTTGGCGAGGGTTACAGATACTAAGGGACGGACCATTATTTTTTGACGGGGGGTGTTGGAAAATTTTGAAATAAATTGTTTGCAGAGGCTATAAACACTGAAATAAATTGTATGCAAGCAAAAAATAAAGAAAAATTGTTTGCTGGAAGTATGGCAGTTGGACGGAGACACAAAATAAATTGTTTGCAGCAGGTGCCGCATAAAAATTTTTTTATTTTTTATTATTTTTTTTTATTTCATAATAATCACTACTAGATTACAGTTTAGGATATATATTAAAAATAACTAGTAAGTAAAGAAAAGAAAAGCAAAAGACAGTGCTTTGTGTGTTACAAACAAAAGACAAAAAAGTAAAAGTTGCAGCAAAAGTCATTAGAAAAATAGGACTTTGCGGAACACTGCAAAAAATGTTTGCATGTGAAAATTTTCCAACACCCCCCGTCAAAAAATAATGGTCCGTCCCTAATTACTTTTAACGTCACTAAAACCCTCCAGTTTAATACTGTTACAATCCAGTAATATGTTTAATGATGGGTTAAAACTTTAAGCAATGTCATGTACAATCCACCGTAGGAAAAAAGATGGCGGCTGGAACATTTACCCATAATTCTTAGCGCACAAAAACCTTAACAACGTTCATAAAAATGTAAAGAAAAGTTATAAAATCTTCAAACCTAGTCTACACATTGTCCTTAGTACTGGAACAAATATTGTAAAAATTGGGCTTTCTTTGTGCCTAATGTGCTGTGTTAGGTCAGCAAGGTATTGTGGTAAAATGAACAGCCGCCATCTTTTTTCCTACGGTGGATTATGGCAGTACCAAATAAAGAAATTAAAATTATAAATCATGCTCCATGACTGCACTAAAATACTGTGCAAGGCTGTGCTCTTAGAAGCATCATAGAGAGCCCAAAGGCTCCTAGCCATAGCCCGTTTCGCGGATACGGCAGTCATATTGATTTTGCCCCCAGGGCATCCCATAATGAACATTGAAAACAAAGGAATATATTAATTTAAATGCTCATTATGGGATGCCCTGGGGGCAGTTTCCCGTATCTGCGAAACGGTCTTTGAAATCTGGGGTGCCCCGTTGTTATTGGTACACTGTAGTTATGTTTTTGCTTTTTTATTTAAGACATCATCTGTTCAAAATTTTAAAACCCCCCTCCATAACAAAAACATTTCCTGCAGTGGTTAAAATTTCAGGTCTCCCCATTTTCTCACCCATCCCTCCCCCTCCCATAAATAATGAACGGTCCCTAAGAGAAGCTGGGTCAATCATTACTAAGACATTTTGAGAGCTGTTACTATTCATTCTTTTTTTTATTTAAGCTGAAGTTACAATGTATAAGCTTACCTCTTTTTAAAATTCGCACGAAAAGCAAGTCAGGAACGTTAACCGCGTGGCCCATGTAAAGGAATATTCTTTTACATGGAAAGTTTCTCTTAGAGATTAGCTATCCACTGCCCGGTAATAAAACAGGGGAATTTTGTTTTTGGTCAACCAAACAATTTTTATAATGATTTCGAGCGCCAGTGTCCACTTCGTGTGTATCTTTTTATGGCGTGGGTCTCAAAAGGCTGCGGCGTACTATTGCAGTCTTTGGCGTATAGTATTCCGGCTTGTGATCAGTAATTCATTTATATTTCAGGTTTCATAGAACTCTGCATGGCGTAGATTTCGAAAACTTTAAGTGTATCTTCGGTGTGGGATTCACCACGAAATGCTGTTTCTCGAGTCTACCAAAAAAACAACTTACGAGTTGAAAGGATACAATACATTTGAATGCGACAGTGAGTGTTTGATTTCGATGCGGCCACGCTGAATCTCACGATTATCCTCGGCTTTGAGGCCATATATTTTTTTTAAAAAACTTTCCAAGCGAGCCGCCTCAGTTGAACGAGCAATGGCGATCGGCGATCAAGGAAAAACAATCTTCGTGTAAGTAGGCACGAAAATGGGGCGATAGATGCAGCTCGCTGATTGAGCAGAAAAATACAATGCCAGAAATTTTCTGCCCAATCGGAGACGGGGATTTCAAATGGTCGTGGAACTGGTTCGGTAAGTGTAGAAACCCAGGGGCTCGTTCGCTCGCTCTTGAAAACTTTCGTCGCGCTGATTTTTGCCGAGTTTTTACTTCGTCCCTCCCCGACTAACTGCCCCTGGGTCTCCGAGGATGAGCTGGGGTCAACTACCCGGGTCAACTACATGAAGTTTGTCTTCACTCTAACCATTATTAATCACGTGCTAGAAATTAATAGTAGAAAGTTATAAAGCCCAAGTTGGCTAACTATAAGACCTGCTGCGAGGAAATGTACATACTACAGTACACTGTCGTACACAAGTTAATTTTTTTGCAAACCTTGCATCGGGTTTCATTTTTCGTTGCATTTGTATTATGTTTGGTACGAGGTTTGAATGGGGAAAGAGTATAATAAGAAATGGATAAAGTATCAGAGACAAATGAGCTTATGTGAACAGAAACTGAAATAAACAATAAATTAATTAACACTAAGCTTAAGTCCTTATAGTTTTTGTATGTCGCTTTCAAAAGTGGACACGTTAAATTATTGCAGCAAAAGTCTTCGCAAGGATAGCCGACTAACAAGTTATCTTAATATTTGATAATACAATGTCTTGTAAATAATCTGTAAATATTAAAAGTGAACTTAGGATGATATCGCAAGGATATCAATAAGCTTAAGTTACTGTCGTCTCAATCAGCTCAATAAACAAAAAAAAAAACAACTCAATGAATATATTTTTCATGTTTATCTCCCCACATAAATCACGTAAGCTTTTGTTTCTTACCTTAATAAATGGTCCAAAGATCAAAATATTGCGATCTTTTACTCTGCTGTGCACTAAAAATGCCTTCCCTCCATCTCAAAATGCTCAAAGATGTCATTTATCGAGTCAATAACACGGTGCTCGATCGAACGTGCAGGAACGTGCAGATTTTACATCCGGGCACTTCAACTCGTAACCTGTAGCTTAGCGACCTGGCCATTGAAAATTGTCTCGCAACTTCCGGTGCAGCAAATTCGACCCATTCTCGTCGCGATAAAGGTATTAACGCTGTTTTTTAAATGCAATCGAAAGATCAACTATTTTTCAAGAAACGTAAGCATGCTTTTTGCGAAAAAACAAAAAACAAAAAAATTAGAGGCAAAAAACTGGTTTTTAGGACACATTTTTCGTCATATTTTTTTTGTATTTCGTCCTAGAGGAAAACGCATGCTTACGTTTCTTGCAAATTGATTATAAAATCAAATGATACTACAAATTTTAAATAAAATGGTAAGTTTATTAAGTTATGCTCATTTTTCTGTTTTGGGTCACGTGACAATGGGCGTGGCCTGATGACGTCATCACCCGAACCACACGTGTACTTAAAGGTTGTTGTTCAAATTTGGTCAAATATAAGCAAACATTTGCTGAGCTAGAGCAAACTGATTTTTCCCTAGCAACGGCCTCAAAAGATACTATAACGGGCCCTTAAGGGCCCATTATACTATTCCGTTGCTAGGTAATGCGGTTGCTATGCAGAGCTAAATCAAGTACAATTTTACTTCCGGTGAAAGTGACCGGCAGCTTCGCGCGATAGTCCGTACAAATTCAAAATTGTCCTATAAACAATGCCAAATTTGAAGTTCGTCTCGTTCAACTCCTGAATTCTTGGTTAGTACTTAAACTTATTTGAAGCTGGATATTTTTCTCTGGAAAGATTCGTCTTGGACGGTTTTCAAGCTGATTCAAAACGTAGAAATAACTGAAGGAGTAAGAACGCTCAACTGATCAGTTCACAGATATCGGAATTTGCTGAAAGTTTATTCCAACTGCTTCAGTCTTCGTACCGTTTTTTCGTTTCTTTTTGTCAATGCTGACCAGGTCAACTGCCGAGGAATTCTGGACTGAGAAGTTAGAGGATATATCTGGCGCCAACATCATGTGAGTAAGATGTTAACATTTGCAAAAAAGTGCTCGAGTTTTTGCAATTTCAACGCGAAGCTAGCGCGTTTGTTTTTCTCGTAGCTACAGTTTTTACGTATTTCTTAGGGCGGATTTCTAGTATAAACTTAGAAGCCGTCAAAGTTGTACAGATTTCAACGAAGTGTGAATGAACAAAGTACAGTGAGTTCAAATTTGTTTGACGGAAATTATTAATAAAAAAAATTATTTTCAATTTGTTTAGTTTTATTACTCATAAGCTTACGTTTTTTTTACGTCCGTGAAAGATTAACTGCGGGATTAACTGATAAATTGTAATGACAATTTATCAGTTAATTTATCAGTTAATCCCGTGTGTTGATACGATGCAACTTCAGGCAAAAACTTCAGTGAAAAAATAAAAAAAGACTTTAAATTAAAAAAGTAAGACAGTGTCTTGTACCTATTGAAAAAAGATGTTTACGTTTTAGATTTATATTTTCATTGAATGAAAACAAATTGAAGCATCGATTTAGATGGATTTGGCGCTGGTGTTGCATAAGGTTTCTTGTTATTCAAAACACGGACTTCAACCTTGGACTTTTGTCTTTTGACTTCGCCTATTCTGCCTTGCACTTTAATAACAATCGAGTACTTCTTAACTGTTTGATTTCTTTCGAGCTATTCCGCCAAAACTGGCCACTTAACTGAGATAACCGTTTGCACATAAAACAAATTAAACGTCAGAACGGCGCATAATTTTGGGCAAACAAAACAAAATAACATTGCATCTTTTCCGTTTCGATCTGTATATGACTTAAAAACATTGCATGTGTTAAAATTAGAAGCACAAAACTAATAAGCTTCTGATAAAACAAATAGGACTGCTCTAATGGCTTTGTTGTTATTTTAGAGGGGGAAAATAATAAGAACTAAATTGAAAAAAAAATGTCGATGGAGGATATCTAGTAATTATATTTTTTGCTCCAAAGATTGTCGACTGTTGTTTGAAAAAGAAAGAGAAAGATAAGTTTCTTTCTTTTTTATGGAAGTGCCATACTGCTCTTCAAATTCAAGAGAAACCGTCTCACAGATGCGTGTGTTACCAGAACAATGCTTTGGACGTTTTGGATTTGAAGGCATTTTCCGCTCACCCATGCCTGCTAAAGTGATCGAAGTGATCTGACAGGCACAGGCGTGACTCGTTTCTCCTTGTCTGCAAAGAAAGGCAACTTTTTCGAGTGAAGGTTGAAACGTACTTCACAAACGATAACCATAGTCAACAAATCCTAAGAAATGAAGGTCTTACTTCAAGAGATTTATAGCACAGGAAGCCCAGGCTGACAACAGGCCACCTATTTCCGGTAAAGACAAAGGCGAACCTAACTCGGCGCAAATAGAGGCTAATTTATTTTTAACAAATTCAATCGAAAGATAAAAGATTTTTCGTGAAACGTAAGCATGCTTTTTGCGAAAAATCAAAAAACAAAAAATTAAGACGCATAAACGTGGTTTTGAGAACACATTTTTCCTCATATTATTTTTACTTTTCATCCTTAAAGAAAACGCATGCTTACGTTTTTTTTAAATGGTGTATAAAATCAAATGATGCAAAATTTTTTTGATAAAACTGTAAGTTTCTGAAGTTACGCTCATTTTTCTGTTTTGGGTCACGTGACATTGGGCGTGGCCTGATGACGTCACAACCCGAACCACAGGTGTACTTAAAGGTTGCTGTTCAAATTTGGTCAAATATAAGCAAAAATCTGCCGAGCTAGAGCAAACTGATTTTTCCCTAGCAACGGCCTGAAAAGATACTATAAAGGGCCCTTAAGTCTAAGCACGAGAATTTAGTTTTATCGACTGAGTCGATAAGGTAAATTGACCACCGTAAAAAGATTCAAATAGCTGACGTTTCGAGCGCTAGCCCTTCGTCGGAGCGAATCAAGGAATTGTGGGTAGTGTGTGGTTTTATATAGTAAGCGGTGGAGCTACGCTATTGGTGGAAATTTGGTGACGTGAAAAACAAATGTAAATTAGTTGAATGAAAAGCGTTCGTTGATTCCGTGGGGTTTGAGAGTGCCGATTTGAAAGATGATTTTTTGTTCTAGGTTTTTACGGCTTTCTGTGTTACCCTGGTGTAGGGAAAGGCCGCAGATTGTCATGTGTTGTTTAGAATGGTTAGTAAGATTAAAATGGCGCGCGACTGGTTTGGATGCGTCTTTGTCATTTTTTTCAACGTCTCGGAGATGTTCACGAAAGTTACGAGCGCACTGAAATCTGACGATGTACCGGGAACTTTCAAATGCACACGCACACGATGTAACACTTGTCCTTTCATTCACAACGCGGACAAAATAACAGGACCCAAACGATCTATTAAAATCACTGATCGTTTTACATGCACCTCCGTAAATGTTATCTACTGCATAACATGTACTTTTTGCAAAAAGATATACATTGGCGAAACAGGGAGGAGACTGGGCGACCGTTTTCGTGAACATCTCCGAGACGTTGAAAAAAATGACAAAGACGCATCCAAACCAGTCGCGCGCCATTTTAATCTTACTAACCATTCTAAACAACACATGACAATCTGCGGCCTTTCCCTACACCAGGGTAACACAGAAAGCCGTAAAAACCTAGAACAAAAAATCATCTTTCAAATCGGCACTCTCAAACCCCACGGAATCAACGAACGCTTTTCATTCAACTAATTTACATTTGTTTTTCACGTCACCAAATTTCCACCAATAGCGTAGCTCCACCGCTTACTATATAAAACCACACACTACCCACAATTCCTTGATTCGCTCCGACGAAGGGCTAGCGCTCGAAACGTCAGCTATTTGAATCTTTTTACGGTGGTCAATTTACCTTATCGACTCAGTCGATAAAACTAAATTCTCGTGTTTCATCCCCCCACCGACGCAACACCACAGTTTCTCTAGAAACTAACCCCATTCTTAAGTCTAAGCGTTAACTATCTTTTTTTGAAATGTAAGGTAAGCATTAGTGTTAGTGTTGTTTTTAGGTTAGGGTAAACGCACCTTTTTATCTTTACTTAAAGAGCAGAATTTCGGGGACACTTCGTGACGTTTATTGTCTGAATTTTTGAAAACAAGTGATGTTGAATTTGAGTTGAAGAGCAAGAGGACACTTTGTGACGCTTATTAAATTTGCCATGCATCTAATTAGCTGCAATCCTGGACATAACTGCATAAAAAGTCCATGAAATAAGGAAATTTCATGTCGTAGTCTTGCAGGAACGGCAAAGAAATGGATCAAAATGCAGAGTTGTTGTTTTCTTACTAAACATATTGCTTTTTTGACGTTCTCGTTGCCATCACCGTCATCGTTCCTTAAACTCCCTAATGTCTATTTTTTTTGGGAGGGGGGTAGCTTTGCTTGGCCCATTTGATCGCCCCCTCCCCCCGCCCCCTTCCCCCGCACCCTCCCTCCGCCCTCCCCCACCACCCCAGTTATTTTAGCCTTGCTACGGGCCTGCCTCTGAGGTCTGGTTTGAATGGTCGGCCGGAGGAATGAAGACCGGAATTTGATGATGATTGATGTCTGTGATGATGTACTGGTAAAGAAAACGGAAAAACCTTTGAATGCAGAGGTCCACACGACGCAGAAATTAAACTTGTTGGTAGCTATAGTTGCCGGATCTTCGTTGTGAAAGATCTCGTGCCAGGCGTCACTTGAATGTGAAAATACAAAACTGAATGCAAGGCTGGCACTACGGCTGGCCATTTAATAAATCTGTCCTTTGACGTTGTGCCAGCCTTGCATTCAGTTTTAAGAAAACGATTAGGATCAAAGCTTCGGGTGGTGTGCCTGTATAACAAGCGATTAGCCAGGAGTTGTCAGTTGACATGTCAGCAGTTTTAGAAGTACCCAACGAAACTGCTCCTCAATTAATCCGCTCCAGACCGGCCGAAGTTCACCTGGCTGGAATTTTTTTTCATGGGATAGAAATCCTGCTGGGATTTTACTTCCTATGAAAAAATGCTGGCATGTCATATGTATGTATGGATGCTGGCTGACAGGAAGCTTAATGCTTCTGCTTCCTTTCAGGCTAACGATTTTTTTTGTTATTTGCCTTTAGTCCCTTTTTCCGTTCTGGCGCTGGCAGTTTGAAATGCATTCGTTTCCAGGCCCTCTCTTCGTACTGGAAGCTTCCGATATTTGCGGCAATTATAAAATTCGGCTGGTCACACAATCTTGATCTTGAAATTGTTGTGCCGAATATAAACAGGAAACGTGCTACGATTAGCGAGTTTTGTCAGTGTTCGATTTCAACAGCAGTTGATCTGATGTGTTACTGGAGCTGCTGCATCTGGCTTGTGTTCAGTAGAATTTGGACGCTATTTTGGTAAAAGGTCTTTTGTCATTTTCCCTCCTATTTATATGATATCTCAGCGATCTTTTTAACCATTAGAGGATTTGCAGTAGCTCAGTCTTTTCCGTTTCTGTATGTATAGCAGACTATTCTACTCTATTCAACTACCCAGCCAACGAGACATTTTTCGGACTGTTCTACTGGTGTGACTGGGTGTGACCATTCCGCCAACGGCCCATCTGGAATTTGTGATTTATACGTGAGGAGTACATTCACGTATTTATTCATCATTATTTTTCCTTATTAACCGTAGAGAAATAATAGTTATGGTATTTTTCCTTATACGTTCTTTGTTCCCAGCCAATCTTCATTTGAGTTATTTTTTAGGTAAGTCACTGAATTTAATATTCTAGCCCCCTTGTCCAATGAAAAAAAGCCGCTAAATCTCGCGGCATTCGCTTTTTTCTGCTGCCGCAGCAGATTATCTGTTCTAGCTTTATCAAAATGATGCATCCTCACTTTTTTTTTTATTTCTGAAGCTCACTTCGTGTACCAGATATTGACCTTTAACATTTTAAAAAGGATTCGATTCAGTGTCGATTGAGAGTTTTAATTGACTGGTTTAAGTCCCCCTTCACCCAAAAGGCCTTGATATCCGAAAGCAAATTAAGCCTGATGTAATCAGTTTCAGCTGAATTTTTAGTATGCTAGAAATTTCCTTGACAAATCATGGTATATGATGACCGATATCATAACTGTGTAATTAGCTCTGGTTTTTTTTCTTAAAATTCCTTTTTCAGTAACCGATTCCCCTCGATTGTTTTGTCCTTTGTGGCATATTTGATACGCCGGGCTTTTTTATCTGTTTTATCACTTCAGCACTTTCGAAATGGAATGAGAGTAGTCAAAAATACTTATGTTCTGAAATTATCTAAACTAGAACGTATGGTATGACCGGTTGGTCACATAAATTTTAAAATCAAGTAAAGTTCAACCATTATCAGTGCACTAGACTGACTAGAGAAGATTTTAAGAAAACGATTTTCATTGAGGCATGTCCAAACAATGTTGTCACGTTACAGTGTCTTGACTAGGTGTACGTCCAGGAAAATTGATTCACGCTTTTTTGCCTTGTTTGATTTTACAAAAGTGTTTATGGAAAATGCAGTTTTGGAGACCGATTTGAGTATCCATTTCTTGCAGTGTAGATATAGAAAAACTCGTTAAATCTCGAAATCGTCACACGGTCTTACTCAACATAATTATTTTTAGTGGAAGTCTAAAAACCGTTCATCTTATTGTGGTGCAAGATTTTAGCTGTTTTAGTTGTATAAATAAATGAGATTTCAGAGGTTTGGCAGTTCAAATGTGGTTCTCGAATGAATTTCTCGCCCGTACAACAGGCACTTTTGGATATAAGAAAGGATAGCATGTGCAGTGGAGGATAGAGCGCTTTATGCTTCCTAACTCGCCCCGGCTGGCATCCAGAAGAAACCAACCCTCCAGCAAGGCATAGCAAAAATGGCGTTTGATTAATTTCAGCTCATTACCTTATCGCTTAGTTTGCAACGTTCAGTAACAGTTATAGTTTTGTCGTTTGATTGATTTGCTTTTCAAATACTAATCTTGTGATCTAAAGGATAAGGTTAGTCAAGGTTAGGCCACACGTATCGTATCACGTATTCAGTTGTTATTCTCGACTGTCTAAGTGGTTAAGGCATTTAACAATAGTTTCCTCAGTCGATGGACATGTTTGGGTTAATTCAATTCAACCTTGGCCAAGCCTGACTTACCCAACAGACCCGACAGCGCATGTCAGGGCTCATTTCGATATAGGCATTTACAATTCAGTAATTTCCATTGGTTAGTTTCTATTTAGTCTACTTCAGTCCGGTTGGTATGCTTGGGTCGACTGATTAACTGTTTTGTCCTAATAGTTTATGGCCTTCTGGTTCTCACGGTCCGTGAACCCAGACATGTCTACAATTATAGTACATAGGTAGGTTTGTTTCAGCTTATAGTTAGTTGACAAATCTCAGTGCGGGGGAGTTGTGGCCTCGGTAACCTGCTGTCACATTAATTGAGCCTGGCGCGCCTAGTAAGTCCCAATAAATAAGACTTCAATCAGTTTGGTCCCAATCGTTCAGCAAGCGAGGCTTTATTACAGCTGTTAATTTGAAGTGGTTTCTAAGTCGGCTAAGCTCGGAAGAGTAGAATGCAAAGTTAACAAGCGTTAAGTTTCATGCCAGTGCCTAAGTTTTAAAGCCGACAGGGTACTGATGCAAGCTGATTCAATTGCAGTAGCTGAAAAGTCAGGGCTGATAATTAAGGAACACATGCATACGTTTGCAAAGGCGCATGGCAGCGAAAAGGCTCGAGAACGGCCCTAGCCGAGGCTTATCGCCCCACAACATCAAATGTGGCCACCACTCAATCAAATCTAATTCTGCAGAAGCGAGCTCTGCGTCTAATATATATATATAATCAGAAAAAGGAGGAACATGCCATTCCATTATTTATTAATACTAATACTCTGCCTCTGAGCTTTATCTATTTTGAAACAATTTCTAAATTAATGTATGAAGTCTCGAATAAGCTTGCGCCAAACAATATTACGCATCTGTTTACTAATGTTTCCCAAGTGAATTCTTATAACGAGATAATCACTTCTACATTAAAGGTGCAAAATTGGAAATTCAACGAAAGTCTTTCTCGAGGGTAGGCGCAAAGGTCTGGAATGCGCTGCCGAACAACTTGAAAACACTCCCAAAAATTGCTTTCAAAAATAATCTACGAAAATTACACAATAATAGACATGATTTCTTGATATTCTTCTTTGTTTTATTTTATTCTGTGTGTGAAAATAATTATCCGACTTGTTAAATGTGTCACTCAAAATCTTGTAAGACTCAGTTTATTTTTTTATCTACCAATTTATTTATCGCCTCGATTAGCTTGATGCTACCTGCGGGTGCCTACAATTTTGAAAATAATGTATTTGTCTAATAAAGATTGATAAAACTGAAACGTCCTCTGTAGACAGAAATCCATAAAAACGTCGACCAACCCTTTGTACTGCTACTCCTACCAGAGAAAGCAAAAGTCTGCATGAGGGGTGCAGCAACAACTTTTGCCAACTTTTGTTTCCGGCCAATCAATCCGGCAATCAATAGGGATTGGAAAAACAAGCAAGCCTCGATCAAAGAAGCAACATGTTATTACCACGCCAATCCCGCATGTCTGATTTCGCGATTTCCTTACTTCTCGAACGAGTACATGCTAATTGTTTATGCGCATCTTTACTGCGCACGCAATTCGTATAGCAAAGCGCACAAATGACGTCAGTACTCATGTTTGTCTGAGTTTATAATTTATTCTTGTTTATTCTTGCATTTCTGACAATAGAAATTCGTTATTAGGAATCCCCTGAGAGTCACTTTTGGTTTGTTTGTCTGAGTTTTAGTTCTATAAATAGTAATTGTGCGCTTCGCTATTGCAACGCCATGCTACGCCATATGCACGAGCACGCGCGCAAAGCAAGAAATCTAAAGGCCCGTTTACACAGGCGATTTTTGTGGCGATTTTTACGGCGATTTACGCGGCGATTCCAAATCGCGCGTGTAAACTAGCGGCGATTTCATGGCATCGCCTCTATTTCGAACTTGCTCGAATTTAGACGCGATTTACCGGCGATTTTTCCGCTGGAGGGTGACAAAAACCTACGTTGACGTATCCCCCCTCCCCCGCAAGGGTGTTTTGTCGCAAACACCCTTGTTCTCCAAAAAAGAAAGGAAGCAAGAAAACTTGGACGGCTTTAGAAGAAGAGTATATAATTAACCGTTGGGCAGAGAAAGAGTGCCTCGTCTGTTTCCCTCGTCGAGATCCACGGCTTAACCCAAATTTTCCGCCATTGACGTTTTTTTGGCGGCGACGAAGAAAAACTGTACCGATACCCAAACACACTGCAACTATTTGAGTCGCCTCTACGTCTATTTCAATATAACCATTCATGTTACATGTTACGTTTTCATTCGCAACGAAGTAGCACAATTGGAGACATGGTGCTGTCGTGCTTTGTGTTAACATATCGCATGCGCTCTGCAATGACCGCTGCAAAAAGGTCATAAAATTGCCAAGAAATCGCCACGAAATCGCCATGAAATCGCCGCTAGTTTACACGCGCGATTTGGAATCGCCGCGTAAATCGCCGCAAAAATCGCCGTAAAAATCGCCTGTGTAAACGGGCCTTAAAAAGGGCTGGTAGCCGTTGCGTTAACTTCACTTAGATTTTACTCGCTTGGATGCTCGGTGACCCCTATTTTTTTCTTCATATATCACTTTCTTTACCGATTATCTACAGTTTTTGAAAAAAGGAAAAAAATCTGTCTTGTAGAAGTTTGATTTTTTTTTTCATTTTTAATCACGCGACGTCGAATTACACTCATATCTCAGCTGTATGTTGTTTCCGAATGCCCTCTTTAAAAGGTTAACTCATTTTAAGGTTGAAAACAGTTCGAATTATTTACGAATCAGGCCCACTTAGATAACATTTGAATATAATAGTTTCTCCCCAGCGATTCATCTTTGATATTTTTTAACTAAAATCCATGGACACCATGTCATGTTACGAGGAATATCTTTTCAAAAACAGGGTATATTTCTACACACTATATCTATTAAATCAATTCGGTGACCTCCAATTTTTTCTGCATTTCTGACATCAGTAATTCATTATCAGACCGTAGCATAAGTTTGAAAAAAATCTGTCTTGTAGAATTTTCGCGCGAACGTCCTTAAAGAACGTTTTTTTCGCTGTCGATGTAGCGACTGCGGGGAGAGAGAATGAATGAGTGAATGAATGAATGCATGAATAAACTTTATTTATACACGGTGTTACATCAGTAACTGATTATTTGCTTTACAGAAAAGCCGTGTTCTAAAAAAAATACTATTCCTGTTATACAATGATCAGTAAAATCTTGTACTAACTAGAAGACAGCGAGATTGTTAATCTGTGTTTTAAAAGCGGAGAGAGAATTTGCAGATGTGATCGGAATGGAATGGATTCCATATTTTTGCTCCAACAAAAGAAAAACTACTACATTTTGAAGTTAAAAAACAATCAATGTGCCAATATATATATATAATTAAAACAAATTAATGCACAACAATCAGTCTTGAATTCTGACGCTCAAAGTTTCCTTTTTCACAACCTTTCGACTCGTGAAATCCCTACCCTTTTAGCCACAGAAAAATAAATTTAAACCGGTCGTTAAGTGTAAGCTCTTTAATGTCTACTTTTTGACGGCGTAGCTTTGCTTGGCCAATTTGGTCGGCCCCCCAGTTATTTTAACCTTGCTGCGGGCCTTCGTAAGGAACATGTCGGGTTTTTTTTAAACCAGTCTATTCAAACGGTTGTTGTTATTAATACTAGCAAGTTTATGTTAACGCTTAGTGATTAAGTAATTGTGGTTATCGAAGATGCGTTAGTAAGAAACTGAATGAGATTCATGCTCTTTATGATAGACATCATGAAGTGTCCCCTAACCCTAATTCTCACCTAAACGCAAGCAATTCTGTCAAACATGAAGTCATATGCAAATGACAAATAATTGTGTGTAATATGAGGTACCCAAGGTCCGAGTTACCTGCATTTCTGGACATAAGTGTCAGCATCGCGCGCGTCAACAAAACCGCCAGTTACACAGGCTTCATCTCCATAAAAAAAACATTTTTTCTGGTTAAACATTGCTTAGCAAATAAAAATAACGATATCAGTCTGAGAAAAAGACAAGGGAGAATGTCTCCTGGCAAAGAAATCTGAGTTCGCACTCCATAGCAATTGTTTCGTTAAAGATGATTGAGAACCACGTGATTTAGAACATTGATTTGCATAAAGGATTAGGAACATTGATTGACATTTAAGCTTTTGTACTTTAGGTCATATTTCAGTCAGTAAATCAATTTCAGAAGAACAAGTCCGTTTTAATTTGCTAACCCGTATCAAGTCTGTTAAGCTAACCTGTATCAGGCTAACCTGTAGCCAACGGCCCGCCACAGAAATCGAATAATTGCAATTTCAACTTTAATAAACAAATTATACGATTTGTGGTGGACGTTCATCGGCAGTACGTTTCTAAGTGGAACAGCAATCAAAGGGCTCTAAAAGCCATCTCGTGAATACGAAACAACGTAAGGTTAAATCCACAGATCGCCTTTAATTTTCCATACTGAGTTTGAAGTCAAAGAATTGAAGAGTAAAACAAATTTAGCGCGACATAGCAAAACATCTTAGCGTGAAATCATTACACTGGGAGGAAATTAAACGGCAATCATCTTTTAACATCTAATACACTGGGGAATTAAAAAAGTTTACAGATGATGGAACGGGTGAAAATTTGCATAACTTTCCCTGAAAACTATATCTTGTTTAACGCTTTGTGTAGCCTGCGCAGCTGGCGGGATGGGGTGCTGTTTTTGCGGAGGAGCCGCCACGCGCAAGCGGCGAAGCCGCGAGTATATCAATTGGACTCGTCCCCATTCTTCTCGCGGCCTCGCCGCCAATTTTTCTCGATCGCGGGTCTATCAAAAAAGCGAGAATTTAGTTTTATCGACTGAGTCGATAAGGTAAATTGACCACCGTAAAAAGATTCAAATAGCTGACGTTTCGAGCGCTAGCCCTTCGTCGGAGCGAATCAAGGAATTGTGGGTAGTGTGTGGTTTTATATAGTAAGCGGTGGAGCCACGCTATTGGTGGAAATTTGGTGACGTGAAAAACAAATGTAGATTAGTTGAATGAAAAGCGTTCGTTGATTCCGTGGGGTTTGAGAGTGCCGATTTGAAAGATGATTTTTTGTTCTAGGTTTTTACGGCTTTCTGTGTTACCCTGGTGTAGGGAAAGGCCGCAGATTGTCATGTGTTGTTTAGAATGGTTAGTAAGATTAAAATGGCGCGCGACTGGTTTGGATGCGTCTTTGTCATTTTTTTCAACGTCTCGGAGATGTTCACGAAAACGGTCGCCCAGTCTCCTCCCTGTTTCGCCAATGTATACCTTTTTGCAAAAAGTACATGTTATGCAGTAGATAACATTTACGGAGGTGCATGTAAAACGATCAGTGATTTTAATAGATCGTTTGGGTCCTGTTATTTTGTCCGCGTTGTGAATGAAAGGACAAGTGTTACATCGTGTGCGTGTGCATTTGAAAGTTCCCGGTACATCGTCAGATTTCAGTGCGCTCGTAACTAGAAAGTTGCCTATGTTTTTGTCACGTTTGAATGAAATTAGTGGGGGTTGTGAAAAAATTCTGCCAGTTTCGGGGTCGTTTTGGAGTAATTTGAAATTTTTTAAAATGATGTTTTTGACTGTGTTGTTGTGTGGGTGGAAAGTGAGGGTGAATGGAATTCTCTCGTTCTCTTCCTTCTGTGGCGTTTGTAGTGCTGATTGTCTGTCGATCTGTTGTGCACGTTGTTGGCCCGTATTAACAACAGAGTCAGGGTACCCACGTTTCTTGAAAAACTGGCACATTTCTTCTGATTTGTTGGAAAAATCAGAGTCATCACTACATAGACGTCGGAGTCTGAGAAATTGAGAATACGGAATGGCGTTTTTAACGTGCGATGGATGTGAGGATGAATGTAACAGATAACTGTGGGAATCTGTAGGTTTGTAGTGCACACTTGTGGATAAACTGTTACCGTTGATTGAAATATTAATGTCAAGAAAAGCGACTGAGGTTTCGGAAATTTCCCAGGTATATTTTAGAGCTGGATGAAAAGTATTGACAGAAGTTATGAATTGATTAAGTTCCTCTTTACTGGAAGAGGTAGCGCCAATTTTTTTTTAACCCCCACTAATTTCATTCAAACGTGACAAAAACATAGGCAACTTTCTAGTTACGAGCGCACTGAAATCTGACGATGTACCGGGAACTTTCAAATGCACACGCACACGATGTAACACTTGTCCTTTCATTCACAACGCGGACAAAATAACAGGACCCAAACGATCTATTAAAATCACTGATCGTTTTACATGCACCTCCGTAAATGTTATCTACTGCATAACATGTACTTTTTGCAAAAAGATATACATTGGCGAAACAGGGAGGAGACTGGGCGACCGTTTTCGTGAACATCTCCGAGACGTTGAAAAAAATGACAAAGACGCATCCAAACCAGTCGCGCGCCATTTTAATCTTACTAACCATTCTAAACAACACATGACAATCTGCGGCCTTTCCCTACACCAGGGTAACACAGAAAGCCGTAAAAACCTAGAACAAAAAATCATCTTTCAAATCGGCACTCTCAAACCCCACGGAATCAACGAACGCTTTTCATTCAACTAATCTACATTTGTTTTTCACGTCACCAAATTTCCACCAATAGCGTGGCTCCACCGCTTACTATATAAAACCACACACTACCCACAATTCCTTGATTCGCTCCGACGAAGGGCTAGCGCTCGAAACGTCAGCTATTTGAATCTTTTTACGGTGGTCAATTTACCTTATCGACTCAGTCGATAAAACTAAATTCTCGTGTTTCATCCCCCCACCGACGCAGCACCACAGTTTCTCTAGAAACTAACCCCATTCATCTATCAAAAAAGCAGTACCCCGGTTAAATAATCCCGCCAGCTACGCAGGATACTCTTTGTGAATGTCGGGCATCCGGAAACCTCTCTTTAATTAATGCAAGATTCCCTGATTAATGTAAGAGTGTGTGCTTGGGTGTCTCCAAGTGAACAATGGCCTTAATTAATGCTCACTCGAGTAAATCTTTGAATTTTTTTTATCAAGTTCTACTGATTTTTTCGGAGTCAATTTTAATCAATTGGTAAAACCGGGATATAACTTTTGTGTCTGCCACAAAGGAGGCTAAGTGCGATAGCCTGTGTACGAGGTTCCATTGCACTTGCACTCCACAAGCTGTACAGCTTTCATCACTCATCGTGTTTAAATAAAGGTTTTACATTTACATTACATTACTGTCACCCACTTACAAAACACAACTTAATTTTTTAATACTAGCGTTTCGTTTCATTTGTCTACACTTTTCCTCTAAATGTTCATTACCTTGGCATATAGGCTACAAATACAACCCCCTCTCACTGCCAAGCACCCCAGAGCGATGAGAGGCCAATGTATTCACAGCTTACTTTGTTCATTGCAAAAGGTGCTCAGAGACCTTTCTTTCAACCTTTAATTAGCACGATGACAATGTAATGCCAGTGTACCAACCTTGACCTCATTAATAGGATGCTAATGATTTCAATGCACAAACTAAAACACATATTATATATATTTATTGCTTATATTACGCATTTTAACGTAGGGATATGATCAAATGCGCATTACAACACTGTTCGGGGGACTTTGCCAGACTGCTAATGCAGTTTGCAGTAATGTGGAATGTGACACAGGTGCCAGCGTAACTTAAACAAAGTCAGACCACAGACACCGGGGACTACGTCCCCTACTCTTTGCGAAGAGTGCTGTGGATCTTTAACGTCCCCTGCAGGAAGGACAACTGACAAATGTAAGAGACAAGACCAACGGCTTAACGTCACCGCCCAATGACGCGATCATCTAAACTGAGGCACGTTGTGAAAAGAGAACCAAAGTGTGATGTCACAAAAACTAAATTTTTTTAAATTATGGGATTTTTTGAGATATTTAGAAAGGGCATGCTGAAAAATGCTCGCTTCCCAAAAATCAGCATCCTTGTGCAATTTGGGGAAGAGATGGCACTTTTATGCTCTGATGAATACACACAAACCGTTCTACAATCAAGTTCTAAATTTAGTTTTTGCGATGTCATCACTTGGGTACTCTATATAAGACACAAAAAATACTGCAAAATATTTTACAACATATTGTTCGCCATTTGCATTTTCAAGCTGCAAAATACCCCTAATATTGTGTATATAATTTCACTTACATTGCCTTGAAGGGATGGTTTTACGGTTCGGCGCATGTGCACAGATTAAAATGCCTTATTCGCTTTCTTACCAATTTTATCGGTTAAAAGCCACTCACATATTTACTTCAATAGTCACATACTATAATTAGTCCAAGCAAAGTGAAAGATGACCAAAATTCACAGAAAATTTCAATGGATTACACGGACAAAGTCAACACTGAATAAAACCTTCGACCCGAAGGATTCATTCTACGCTCTGGTGGCTTTCATGGCACACATGGGTATGTATAATCATCCATTCAATCAGCTGACTGACCACGACATTTTCATAGGCAAATTTCCCGCCTGAGTTATCTACTTGCTTCCGATTGGTCTAAACAATGAAATTAAATGGGTTACGTCATAGCTTGCACATGCGCCGAACCATGAAACCCTCCCTTTAAGAAAGACATGACTTGTGTAATATATCAAAGAAATGAATAGCTTTCTTTACATGTGATTTGAAACTTGAATTGTCATTAAAACTGGCCATTAACTGTCCCACTACTTTTGACTTGCATTGTTATATAAACTTCAGTGAAATGCAAGGGTTTCTCCCACTGCAGAAAAACCATATCATGACACATGTGAAGATATCAATTTTATCTCCATGGTGTTGGCTGCAATCGAAACATTTTGGATCTTCATCGGAAATCTTCAGACATCTTCTTTATCTTCTTTGTACAGTATATAGCTTACATACAATATATATCTTACAGGTCAAATTTAATTTCAGGTTATATATAAAAAAGAGAAAAAAAAGAGAAAGAACAAATATATATAAATGAAAGAAGGTGGAGGCACATGTATTTGCATGGTTTTCTATTTAGAAAGTATGTCAAGACTTCGTGTTTCTGTATTATAAAGTGAGAGGAAAAGAGAGAAATTTTCTGTTTTTGGTAAATTAATGCGCATTTTGCATACCCAAATAAAGAATCTGGCAACCGAGAGATAGACGTTTTGATGCTTCCGATGCAAATAATCTGGCTTTAACCCCAATACTAAAGATGACGATAAATTGAGTGTAAAAAATACCTTCAGACATCTTTGGTACTCTTTGGAAAATTTCAGAAAATGATTGGAAACATTTGTACAACCTTCAGACAGTATTCAGAAAATTTTTTAAAACTTTAAACACAAAGTTCCAGTATAAAAGGAGCCTGGCCAGGCCATTCTCACCTCCAGTCGTCAATCAACCACTGAAGCATTAACAACTGACAAAAAACATGCGTCATTACTAAGACCATTGCTAACACAATTTGGAAAAACATTATAAAAGTTATAAAAGTCTTTATGAACTTCTATTTCTTTTTTGCTTAATAGGTAAAATCTTGGTTTAATTAGATTTTTAAAGGATGGGCAAGTTAACCATGTTTTATGACTGAAAGATGCCTTAATTTGCATTTCACACACAAAAGGTGTGAATTGGAGGAGGAGCTAAGCCTTTTATACCGGAACTTTGTGTTTAATAATACAGGGCTGCTTGAGTGTTCAACTATATATACTGTACACGTATACAGCTATTTCAATTAACGTTGTCGGATGAAAAAGGCGAAAAGCCAAGACCGCAAGGTAGTATGGGATTTTTATGCAATGACTATTAACCCTAACCCATACTACCTTGCGGTCTTAGCTTTAAGCTTTCATCCGACAACGTTAATTGAAATAGCTGTATATCCAGTTGAGCGCGAGAAGAGACATTTCACATCTCTGCACACCCTTGCATTATCCTCCATTTCAGTTACATGGTATCTTCTGAAGATTCATCAGGGATGCTGTTCATATGGTCGTCATAGTGTTCAAGAAGGCAAGCCTCACTGCTAACTTCCATTTGGCAAATCCAGCAGCTGTATGACTTAACCTGGTGAGGCTTGTCAACTGACAAAGAAGCTCCAAGTGCAAAGGAATTGCTCAATGCTAGCTCCAATTTGTGTTCTCTCTCATCAAGTTCATTCATGTCGGGCATCTTTGCTAAATAGAGCTTTTCATGCTGATTACTACTCAAACATTCAAATGGCTTTGCTCTTGTGTGTTGGTAATTTACTTCATGTCGACGAAGATTCCCTGACTGAGTAAAACGTTTTCCACACACATTACATTCATATGGCTTCTGTTTGCTGTGTGTCTTTTCATGCACCTTTAGTATCCACGTTTCACCAAAACTCTTCTCGCATTGTTTGCATTTATAGGGCTTCTCCCCTGTATGCGTCTTCTCGTGTCGACGTAGATAAACTGCCTGGCTGTAACGCTTGTCGCACAGTTTGCAATGATATGACTTGTCTGTGATGTGCGTTTTTTCATGTCGACTACAGTTTCCTGAGTCACTAAAACGTTTCTCACACAGTTTGCATTTAAATGGCTTTTCTCCGGTATGCGTTCTTCCGTGACTTTGAAGAAGTTCGTTTTGGCTGAAACACTTGTTGCACTGTTTGCACTTATAGGGCTTTTCTCCTGTATGTACTCTTAGATGTTGGCTTAAACTCTCTGACTGACTGAAACACTTGCCGCACTCTTGACACATATAAGGCTTCTCTCCGGTGTGTATCCTATAATGTCGTCTTAAACTTTGTGCTTGACAAAAAGATTTTTCACAAATGTGGCATTTATATGGCCTCTCCCCTGTGTGTGTTTTTTCATGTCGACGAAGGTTTTGTGATTGGCTAAAACATTTACCGCATTGCTGGCATGTATATGGCTTTTCCCCCGTGTGTGTTGTTTCATGTCGAGAAAGATGTGCTTTGCAGTTAAAATGCTTCCCACATTGCTGGCATGCAAGCAACTTCTTTCTTTTATGTGAGCACTCACGTTTTAAAAGTTCTTCTCGGTTGAAGCAAAATAACTGGGTGCAGTTGTGTGACATCTTGGGATTTTACTAAAAAATAAAACAAAAAAGAACATCTATCAAATATAAAATACTTGTACATTGTTTTGATACACTATAAAAGACATTTGATGAGTATGCAGTCATGTTTACATGGGTGCACATTAAACAGGGTGGGATGAAAATGAAAAAATCAGCTTGCCCTTCGGGCAAGCTGCTACTTTAGTTTACTAGCCCGGAGCTCTGAAGAGCTAGCCCAAAAGTAAATTAATTATTAAAAACTAGTAGTAATCATAGATTATAGTGCGTCTCCTTATCCCGTGGCACCTCGTCTTGACCTAGTACCTCAGTTTCATGAATTAATTCAGCCACTGTTGAAAAGGGCTATGTCGCGAGATATGTCACGCAGGCAAAAACGTCGGGCCGACATCAAACAAATTCACGCTATCGCTGTGGAATCGGACAAAATCCTACCGTGCTGTGTACTCCGAAAGGCCTCAGATTTTTCCGACTTGTAAATAGTATATTTGTCTTGATTTCATTTCGGTTATTTCTCCGATTCTGAAATTATACTCCTCAGTACATGTACTTATACCGGAACCGGAAATGAGAAATTTCTGAGAAAGTCTGAAAAAGTGTTCCCGCGATAAACTTCTTGGACACCAGGTTAACATGGTTAATGGAGCATGAAATCGACGATTAAGTCACGCAACATTCAACGTGAATTTCGCAGGATTTTTTGGATAAAATTACAACTACCGTAAGTTGCAAGTAAGACACAAGACTGTTGAATATATTTCCTTTATTAGCTAGACAAATTTTAGTCACAAAACTGCAAAATCTTTAGTCGCAAATGGCAGCGCCCGATACAGGCGCAATTTCGAGCACTGTATGCGTTCACCTGGCGCGGCCGGTCAATGAATTATTACTACAAGACATACGGCACCGTACCGTAGAACATCGCGAAGAACGATGTCGGTATTTAGGTGAAAGCTTCCCAAATCTGGCAGAGAACCACAGCAAAATCAAGATAAAACATTCAAAACATACCAGAACGGTAGCGAGGAAAATCCGATAACTTCTTGCTTGATCCCAAAAAGACCCAACAACTTACTTGGTCCGGAGAAGAACCTTCGTCCAATTTCTCCACTGTGTACTTTTAGTAGGCATTGAAATATTAAGCCGTACGATTTCAAAATCGGTAAAATATCCGAAACTAAATCAAGACAAATAGATTATTCACATGTGACATTTCGGAACCGCAAGCTCCCCAGGATGATGCCTGATTTTCACGCGCTGGGAATGCTGGCTACTATTGTGACGTTTCAAGATGGCGCAGATTTGGTACCGACACTTTTCTCGATTCGTTCCGCCTAGCCGACAAGATTAGGAAGCGTCTCCTTCGTCGACGCAACAAACAAATTTATACAAGGGATAAATACTAGTAGTAATCATAGATTATAGTGCGTCTCCTTATCCCGTGGTACCTCATCTTAGCCTAGTACCTCAGTTTCATGATTTAATTCAGCCACTGTTGAAAAGGGCAATGTCGCGAGATATGTCACGCAGGCAAAAACGTCGGGCCGTCATCAAACAAATTCACGCTATCGCCGTGGAATCGGGCAAAATCCTGCCGTGCTGTGTACTCCGAAAGGTCTCAGATTTTTCCGACATATAAATAGTATATTTGTCTTGATTTCATTTCGGTTATTTCTCCGATTCTGAAATCATACTCCTCAGTACATGTACCAATACCGGAACCGGAAATGAGAAATTTCGACGTTTAAGTCACGCAACATTCAACGTGAAATTTCGCAAGATTTTTCGGATAAAATTACAACTACCAATTGCAAGTAAGACACAAGACTGTTGAATATAATTCCTTTATTAGCTAGACAAATTTTAGTCCAAACTGCGAAATCTTTAGTCGCAAATGCGCCCGATACAGGCGCAATTTCGAGCACTGTAAAGTTAAATTATCTGCGTTCGCCTGGCGCGGCCGGTCAGTGAATTATTGCTACAAGACATAAGCGAATTGCACCGTACCGTAGAACATCGCGAAGAACGACGTCGGTATTTAGGTGAAAGCTTCCCAAATCAGGCAGAGAACCACAGCAAAATCAAGATAGAACATTCAAAACATACCAGAACGGCAGCGAGGAAAATCTGTAACTTCTTGCTTGATTCCAAAGAGACCCAACAACTTACTTGGTCCGGAGAAGAACCGTCGTCCAATTTTTCCACTGCGTACTTTTACTAGGCATTGAAATATTGAGCCGTACGATTCTAAAATCGGGAAAATGTCCGAAACTAAATCAAGACAAATAGATTATTCACATGTGACATTTCGAAACCCCAGCTCCCCAGGATGATGCCTGATTTCCACGCGATGCTGGATACTATTGTGACGTTTCAAAATGGCGCAGATTTGGTACCGACACTTTTCTCGATTCGTTCCGCTTAGCCTAGACGACGCGCTAAGAATGCTGGATACTATTGTGACGTTTCAAAATGGCGCAGATTTGGTACCGACACATTTCTCGATTCGTTCCGCTTAGCCGACAAGATTAGGAAGCGTCTCCTTCGTCGAGGCAATTACATCAAGAGGCAAAAAATCTCCAACTGTGTTCGCTCCCGACGGCGAATGTTGCGGAATAAATTATAAATTAGGAGAAAAACTTATTTTTGCGCTGGTTATGAAAGTTATGCTTGATTGATCAATAAAACTAGTACTCTTATTCGAAGTCTTTCGCCTTTGGATAACGTAAAATATCTTGCAAGCCCTTTCGGAAGTTTGATACAACAAAAATAACACATTTTATATTACGTGACTTGCTTGCGAGTATGCGCACGTTGTTCTACGCGTACACGGCAAACGGCAGCTTGCAGTTTATTATCCTTACTTTTCCTCGAATCGTAAAATAAATCCACTAGAAAAATCAAAGTTAATTCACATGTTCATGAGTTTGAGAAACGTGAAACTACTCACTTTCCCATGGAAATGGCAAACGGCAGACGGCAAGAAATATTTGCCGTTCGTGGGAAAAACAATCTATCCAGTATTAATTAACGCAACGACTGTGTCGGCAAATGTTCAAGTTGTCTAGCTTGTTTAAAGAAAATGGTCTTAATCGACAAGACAGATCCTAACTGGTTTACTTTGAACTTAATACAATGAAAACAACAGCGATTTTAAAGACCTAAAAGCAGAGGAGTGAGAACACAATTACGACCGCAACTGTACATTATAATTATTTACGAAAACGCATCATTCAATTCCATTTCTTTTGTTCGCCGTTGATATTTTCTTACATTTTTAAAATGTTCCTCGCATTCACTTTCACTAGAGAACTGTTTATTACACACTTCTTATTTTAATTCTTAACTTAATGATGAGAAAAGGCAACAAATATATATTGCTTGCCCGTCGGGCAAACTCCGACAAAAAGACACTAGCCCGATGGGTCGCTTCACTAGCCCCGGGCTATCGGACAGCGCTTTTGTCGCGCCCTGATTAAATGGTTTATTAAACATCTAATCACTTCTAATAATAATCTTTTCAGATACATGTATTTTTGTATTCTATTAATACTATATTAAAGTTATTTAGATTATTTAGTTACTAGTTTGTAGATAGTATGAAGGGAACATAGTGTTTAAATATTTAGTTATCTTATCTTACTTAATTAGACAGCTCGTTGAACTTTTTTATAGCAGTTTTCAATTATATAATAAGACTTTATTTAAGACTTTATTATAAGACTTTATTTAAGTATTTAGCTGTTAGAGCTAGTTGTGGACACTATATAAATATTATACTAGCTACATGATATATTGTAAATTAAAATTATCCTAGCCCTATGTATAAAGGTATAAAGGTAGCTGTCGTTAAAAGTAATTTAGCAATTGCTTTGGTTTTGCATTGCTACGTGTTGTGATTGGCTAAAAAGTCTTGTGACACTTTCTCAACCAAACAAAAGTAAAACCAAAACTAATCACGACTTGCTGGCTTGGAAACTTAATTTCAGTACTTGTAATATGGGTGAGTGTCCTTCACAACTGCACCAAGAAAATGTACTTGCCTAAGAAGATTTGATACTTACCTAGGAAGTGGGAGTGTGCTAATTTCCCTTTCTAACTTACTCACATGTGTTTACAGAGATGCCAACCTCTGGAGATTGAAAAAGGGAGTTTTTTCTGTGGGTGAAATTTTTTTGAGGCTTTACCCCCTAAAAGTGCCATTTTCTGCATTCCTGAGACCCAAAAAGCATTTGTGAAGTTAAGATATGATGAAGGACCAAATTGTTTTGGGATTTTGGGAAAATTTGGGTTAAAATTTTAACCTATTGTAGAGAAAAGATCCAAAGTCGCTTTTATCCGGGAGATTTGGTGACCCGTATGGGAGACCGGGGGCGCTTTCCATTCAACCAAAAATTCCGGAAATTCCAGGTTGGGAAGCGAATGGAACGTAAATTTCCCGGAATAAAATTCCGGAAAATCGTAACAACCGGAAAATACCGTTCCATTCGACCATTCCCGCTTGGCCCAGCTTCTCCGAGCCGGAATTGAACGTGTCCGCATAGCCAAGATGGCGTCTCAATATCAGTGCACGTCGTGTTCGTTTTTCACCGAAAGCTTACAGCTCTTACTCGAGCATGATTGCCCACGTAACATAGCTAGTACAACAGCAGAAATGACCGCAGCTAGGACTGGTAAGTAGCACAGAAATACTTATAAGCTTATGTATTAAACGAATGAAGTGAGTCAAGAGCACAAAGTAGTCGCCAACTCGATTTTTAAAAATTCCTTCGCATGTAACAGCTAGCTGCACTGAAAAAAATAATATCATCGTTCTCGCTTAAGACATCGTTCGTTTTAACTTCAGACTCATTGAACAACTTCAAAGCAAGTAAAAGAGGCAACGATCGAGTCCGCCATTTGTTTTGCTTTGGTTTATTTTGTATTTTCGCGCGAAACTTAGAATGTGATGGCCTGGAACAACCGACCGGAAAATGCTGTTCCATTCGCCACACGGAATACCCGGAATTTCAAACCGGAATTTTTGGTCGAATGGAAAGCGCCCCGGGTGATTCCTCTTTCCATGTAAATGGCGCCTGAGTGTAAACACAACCACTCTTAAACTCGAATTGTTATTTTAAGAACCAAATTGTTAAAACAAATTGACAGGTTCATGTAAGAACTTAAAATTAAAACAACAAAAGAGTTCTTACCTGTCGATTTGTTTAAACAATTTGGTTCTTAAAACAACAATTCGAGTTTAAGAGTGAACATACCGCTGTAAGTCTTTATAACACTGACCAAAAATGGCTTATCTTGGAATATTGAAAAACACTTGATCATGATAAGTCTTATTTTTTAATTGTAATGATTGATTCTAAAAAGCCCCTTGGGGGCGATTCAATAAAGTATAAGCTTACGCATGTATCAAGAGAGGCAATGTTTGGAATCAAAACATCACAAAACTTTTCCTTTTCCATCAGCTACTTCCTGATATCAAACCGAGTGTTCTATCATGTCACATTCATTAAAATAACACACTCAGTCGCTATCTTCCCTTCGCCTTAAAATAAAACTAAACATTTGGATGGGACTGCAAAATATTTCGTCATAAAAAAAGTTGCTGTGTATGTAATCTCGATCCTGAATGCCCTTGTACATAAGAGAGAGAGAGAAAAGCATCGATTTGATTCGCCATGTCAGCTACAAATATTCTGTGGACTAAATATTAAGTATTTTAACACAACCCTTAAAATAAAGGTCTTACCTTTTATGAATGATATAGAAGCCTTTCCGATAAGTTATAAAAATGCCAAATTTAAACGTCGATAGACATTCAATCGAAACGCTCGTCAGGAGGCGAGGAAGCGAATGACACTAGTGCTCAGTCTCTCGGTGTAGAAGACGGAGAAGACTCTGGGGAAAAGTTGTCGTGTCACTTTTTCGCTTGATCGGCGATTGCGTGAATTGTTCGTCGGCTGGACTCTTCTAGCAACCTGTCTTCTTGTTTTTGAGGTAAGAGCAACTATAAATAGGATTTCTACGTTTGGGTGCAGACGGATGGCGGGGAACCGCATTTGATCACGCAAGTCCGTAGTTGTATGAAGTTGAAGTGATCAGCCTGGACTGACAGTGAGTGCTATTACAATGAATTACCAGCCCCCTCTGCAGACCCATCTACATGTCACCCGTTGAATTACAGTAGGGCGCACGTACGTATCTCTCTCAGTTCATATTACACGCCTCTTATCTTTATTTCGCTGTATCGTCACTGGCCTTTGGCTGGCACTTGACACTGAAACGTGCGGCGAGATAGCCTCTGGCATCCAACAGTTGGTGTCCAAGATACTTCAGGCTAGGACCAGTCCCTTTTCAGTCAATTGAGTGAGTGATTTAATCACAAAAACAACCTTGGCAAGACTGGGGCAAGCGAACAAGCTGGGTGGAAACTGGGTGCGAATGTACCCGTCACACCCCCTTCTCCAAGCCTTGATTCAGGATATGTTAATTAACTCATTCATGAATAATAAAACACAGGCTAAATTGCAGAATACCCGGCCCACTGAATCCAACTTAAGAGAACTGCTCCCGCAGTCTCGCAGTCGTTTTGTAATGCTGCTCCCGCAGTCATCTAGTTGTCAAAATGATAACAACTCCATACATGTATATTCCTCATTCTAAAAGCATGTTGCATGAAAAGTACAAATGTAGCTGGATTACACAGATATTCCTTGTTCTAAACACAAGTTACACCAAAGGTTAATAGAGAACATGGATATTTCTCGTTCTAAAAGCTCATTGCACGAAAGGTGCCGCATTCATCGACTACGGGACTGCAGGACTGTGGGAGCACTCGTTTAACTAAAACATAACTATTCATCGACTACGGAATTGCAGGACTGCAACAAAACACAAACAGCGGTGATAAACATGGTAAACCAACACATTTTTATAATAAACTTGACGTTTTATGTGAAGCATTGAACAAGTTGTAAAAATACCACTTGATCGCTAGATTTATCGCTTGGCTGTTAACGTTGTGTCTGTGATATGTAATGGTCACCTGCCTTGGAGTGAGGGGAGGGTGGGAAATTAGAGCCTAGTGGTGGGGGTCGGTGGAGCAAAACGCATACGAATGTAGGAGAGGGGAGGGTCAGTGAGCATTGAGCCCACAATATGTAATGGTCACCTGCTTTACCCATGGGGACAGCGTTGGACGGAGGGGTGGGTAGGGAATTAGAGCCATGGGTGGGAGTTGATGGAGCAAAGCTCCTAGGAGAGCAGAGGGTCCAAAGATGTGCAGAATCTTTTTTTAGAGCATTTCATATTCACAAGTTGGTTACGAACCTTTGATTTTTGTCTATTACGTGTTTTGCCAACATGGCACTTTCCTATCTGGGGGGGTGGGGGGTGGGGGAACTCATTGTACCTAAAAATAAACTCTTTATTTGATGCAAATTCACATAACCTGTAAAATAGAAATTAGACAAATACATGTAGACAACTATTAGACACTACTGACAGTAATTCCATTGTCTTCTTTTGTTTAAATCAGGCTAATTGTCGATAAGCCTTCTACTGAAAAGCTTTTATTATTAAATATTGTTGATTTTACCACAGGCAGTTTTAGTTTGAAGTTTGACTGAGTGAATACAAATTTGAGTTAAACTTCTGAAGTTTGTAAAACCACTGTCACAAGCTTTCAAAAATTAACAAAAGAAACACATAACAACAGAGTTCAACATTATATTCATATAAGCTTCGGGGCTCGTAAAAAAATCCACCACTGGCTACCAATCGACACTGAGGTGAATAGTTGTTAATTAATTACCAAATAGTTGCAAATAGTTGTTTCAGCATAATTTATACTAAAACAGTGAGATAATATAGCATGAAAATGATGATTTTTAACTCATTTATTCTTGTCAACGATTACAATGTTTTCATGCAAATTGCTTGGAGGTGAATAGCACTTGCTATCCCCGAGTTTCAGTAGCCAAAGAGAGCACGCCAACGATGCTATCCATTGTTTTAGTATATACTAATTATTGTTATTTCCAAACAGGAGGAATCATGTTGAGAAGCTTGCTCCACAGAAGAACATCTTTATCCAAGTCTTTTGGTTATTTTCTGAATAGAAAAACCAAGGTTAGAACGGCCTGCTATTGGTTTAGTTGAGTTGAAGATTTAGGTGGAAATACAGTAATACTTATGGTATTTTTTGCTGAAATTTATGCATTTTCTTATCTTTATATTGATAAAGTGATGTTAATTTTTATGAACTTTGTTGATATGTTATCAGAGATGCCAACAAAATTTGGATTTTAACTTTCATGTTTTGTTTTGACCACTTATGACAGGGTCAGTGTTCAAAAGGGTTAAATGATATGTCATTGTGTGTTTCCAGAAAATATCCATACCACCCCCATGGTATTGAAAATTCCTAAGGAGAGAGGAGTGGGGGTTAAAGGCCAAAGTTTTTAAAGGAAAGTTAGAAGCTCAATTTCCAGAGGGGTGGGGGGGGGGGGGGGGGGGGGGGGGAGGTCCAAACCAAAAAAACCTTTCAAGGGAGGGGCATGGATATTTTCTAGAACAACGCATTGTTGGCTGCAGGTAACCTACAGTGTGACTGGTGTCAAGGCACTGGTATCTGGAAATTGCATAGAAATAGAGTGGAAGGATGGACACAAATCCAAGTATGTGCCAGCTATGTATTTGTATAAGCTAGTTACTGTAGTTTTTTCTTTGTTCCTTTTAATGTACCAACATAAGCAATATTAGCATACAAATATCACTCACTCACTCACTGACATCCTCATCGTGCCCAGTACTGTACATAAGGTCTCTACAAGGTCCGGCCAAGCCGTTTTGTCCTCATACTGGTCTTACGGCACTCTCCCATCCAATACTAGCATTTCTGAGCATCCTTCCCAGTATCGTTCTCCTTCATGTTGTTCTTACATGTAGATGCCCCCTTTTCCTTCGTCCCTCCGGAGTCCAGGTCGATCAGGGCTTGGAATCTTGTATGTGCTGTAGGATCCATTCTTAACACATGCCCAAGCCATTTCCATCTTCTTCATTGAAGAATGATGTCCATTGTTTCTTGGGCCTGTAGGAGTCTGGCATTGTAGATTATATTGGGCCAGAACACTTGCATGATAATATGGGAGGGGTTATAAGGGAGTGATTTGCCTCAATTTCATTTTTCGTGTTGCATGGTTTCTTGGTCTCAAGTTTCCTTTAAAGCACAAACATACATGTATCAACACAATAATTCATAATTTGAATGAAAGTGGAATACAAACTTTATTTCAAACCAACAATTCCTTCTCAATTCTTTTCTTGCCAAAAGTCAACATTCACAGCAAAATTCAGTCTGTCCTAGTCCTAGCTTAGCAGCAAATTTTTTGCTCTTATTGGTTGCTCGGGCCGAGCTACAGCCCCTCGTTGTAGTGCATACTGACCTTGCCTCGATTTTCAACATCACCACAGCACTGCATGCTGGGAAATAGCGAGAATTTTTGACAGCGTTCCTTCCGTCCTCCACACATTTCATATATATACTAAGTCCACAACTACTCCGACCCACCGCCGACATTTCGCGCTTGTTGTGTTCTCCTGTGGTCGCAACTTCCAAAATATGCCGCGGTAGGTCGAGAAATTCATCCAGAGTTGAGTCCCAAGGCTACTTCGTTTCTGGGCGGCCATTTTTCCAGTTCAACGAGCAACGAGCCAAATTCGTAAACGAAGTACAACACCTAACTCGTTTCATTGAGAAAGTGGACTCTGAACTACCTTCAAGCTTAATGATGCTCATCAGGCAGCTACTAAAAATGAAAAATGGCTGCGAACTTACCAAAAATCGTAGATAATTCATATTGGACCCTTTATTGCAATTCAACCAAGCAAAATGAAAACGTCAAAATGACGTTTCCAGTAAACTTGAGCCTTCAGTGTTTTAGAACAGCAGCACTTTCAATGGTAACTTTAAATATGGAGTCACGAAATCCTATGGGGCGTGTGTATGCAGGAAATCGCTCAAAAACGTAAAAATTCTCAGGTGTCAATGGGTTAATAATGAGAAGTATAGTGCTGTAGTGTTCATCATAATATTATGTCACGAGCGTGGGACAATGAAGACAATCTGAGACCCCATCAGCAATCAAATTTTGGGAATGTGTCTCTTTTCCAAAAAAATCTGGTAAAGCTGAAAATGACTGATTCATTTGCTGCAGAAATTCAAGATTGGAATTTTGGCTTGAATTAATCATGCTCAATGTTTATTAATATGCTGCATTGGAGAGTCCAGGAATTTAATAAACACCGCAACACTTTTTCAAGTAAATCTGGGTCTGCTCCATTTTATTCTTGAGTGTAGAATTCTAATTTTCCTTCTTCAGAGATATAAATGAGCAATTTGCTTTCACTGTTAAGGTCAGTGGTGTCTTCAGTGCAACAGCTCTATAGCATCTCAAGATTACTCAGAAGATACCTTAACCCTTTCAAGAGCTGACTAAAATATATACCTTTTATTTTCTAATAGAAGGAATTGTCAAATCTTTTACGAAGTTTAAATGCGAGTGTCTGAATCAGCTTTTAATGTTACAACTCAAAGCCATTATAATTATATTTTGCTAATTTGATTTGTTCTGGGGTTTCCGGACCCAAAGCGCGTTTAAAAAGGTGTCTGCATTTTCTCATATTCAATTTCAGTTAAAAGTGAGAACATTTTTTAAATATGGCCAAAAAAGACTAGAGTAATCACATGAAAATGGCTCTAAACAAAAAAACATTTTCAGAAATTAAAAATTCCAGAGTTTGCGAAAAACAGCACGTAAAAAAAATATTGCACATCAAAACAAACCATTATTTGTCCATCAATTTTCATTCTTTTCCATTAAATTTTTTTGGATGAAAGATCATTCTGAAACCTTTATTTTATCCCCAAAAACAAATTTTCAAGAAAATGGTTGATCTGAAGGTACTCAGACTGTAACTTTAAGTTCAGAAATTCAAAGGTGAATTTGGAATTATAAGTAAATCGAAGTCTCATGATACAACTCATGAATACAAAAGGTTCCCATCTTCTAGGCGTTTTGTTGCACCGACATCCATCTCCCACCCCCTTCCTCCAAAGACATCCCCATGGGTAAAGCAAGTGATCAGTACATATCCCCGGGGGGAGGGGGGGACTCCCATATAAAAATGACGGCAGTGCTCGTCATACCTTTCATGGGTCAAAATTTGTAGATTGGTACCGCTTAGGGTACTAAAATCTAAAATGACAAATTTGTGGTACTTTTCAGGGTATTGAGCCTAAAAAATATGACAGAATATGACATGTGTTGTTTTATAATTGGTACCTCTTAGGGGTAAAAATTATTTTGAGGCACGCCCATCAAATGAGATTCTGGTACCTTTTAGGGTGTTTTTCTAAAATTTCCGATGAGCACCCCCGTCATTTTTATATGTGAGTCCCCCCCCCTGGGTACATACCAAGAGCTCAATACTGACAGCCTATTGTAAATTTTGTCACCAACTGCTGTGTTAAAATGACTTATTTAAAAGTGAAATTGCTACCATGCTTAATTTTAAGTTAAATTTCTTCTTCAGAAAATAAAGAGAATCTTCAATTGGTTTGGGAGTTTGAAGATGACCATCAAGGAGTAATTAACTTACAATGGCTAAGAGAGAATTGTTACTCTGAAGTATCAAGGAAGTTGCAGAGTGAACGAAGAGTCATACAACCACACTTAGGAGAGGTAAACATGAACTATAAATAATTTAGATATATTAAAATTGACTCTGAGGCTTAGGGGAATTAAACAAAAGAAATTAATTATTCATCCCTAAAACACAATGTGATTTCTTTTGTTTTATTCCCCTAACCCTCGGAGTCAATTAAGTAAGAATTAAACTTATCACCCATAGATGAGCTTGGGGGATAGGTGCCGCATGGTGTATTGCATGCTGCTAGCTAACTTTCCCGGCACAAAGAGGTATCCATGGCAACCCTGACACAGCCCACCACCAGGCACCCGTCACACTGAGAAATTCAGTGGAAACCACATACTCACCTGTGACCCATACTTACCAGCCGGGAGGGAGGGCAGGGAGCGAAGCTTGAGAGGGAATTTGCAATGCAAATGCAGGCAAACACGAGAGTAATAGCAAGCAAGCAAGCAGGCTGAACACATGAAGGCTGAAATCACTCCCGCAAAGGCACCTGGACCACACCATGTGACTTGATGGCAGATGACCGCTGACCAGCTATATACAGTCGACTCCCGATAACTTGAACCCACGCAAACACGAACCTCGCGCTAACTCGAACCAAAATCAATTTTCCCTGGAATTTCTGTAATTTTACCCTTGGTAACTGGAACTCTCAATAACTCGAACCTCCTGCTAACTCAAAGCAATTTTCATTTCCCCTCAGGTCATTTTCTATATAATTCTACCCTTGATACCTTGAACCATGTTTGTAAAGACATGACAAGTCAAAAAATACAGTACTGTAGTCCACAACATTGAATTTATTTTTAAACAGCACGGTGTATTCTGTCTTTTTTTGCAATAGAAAAAATGTGTCAGTCCAGTTCAGATTTCGCTAGCTTCGTATCTTCATCAAGCTTAGCCTCTTAACTTCTTCTTCAAAATGTTCCATTCCATGCAGTAATAAAATTTGATTAAAATGTACACTGTATGAACACCAATACACAGTAAACACCGTTTTTTCCTTATTTCCGAAAATTTGTTCACAACTCCCGGTAACTCAAACTCCTGATAAGTCAAACCATTTTCTATTTCCCTTGAAGGTTTGAGTTATCGGGAGTCGACTGTATATCGAAAGTGGCCTATTGTGTTATTCCAGAAAATAGCTAACAAAATAAAAACAAATACCTTAGTTTATTTATCTTCAGCAGTGTTTATAGCACAAGTGGTAGTGGGGCCGAGCATTCAAACTGAACATAACATTTTAAAAATTCCAACTGACAGGAGGCAGACTAGTTGGCTATTTTACAAGCGTGGTCAAGGAGTTGAACTCGGGTCTTCTGTGAAAATAGCCAACAAAATACAAACAAATAACCTTTCTTTATCCTTGGCAGTATTTATAGCACAAGTGCTAGTGGGGCTGGCCGAGCATTCAAATTGAACATAACATTTTAAAAATTCCAACTGACAGGAGGCAGACCAGTTGGATATTTTACAAGCATGGTCGAGGAGTTGAACTCGGGTCTTCCGTGAAACAACTCCATCTAGTGGTTAGAGCGAGACTCGAACCTGGGATGAACCTGGGATTTCAAGTCCGTGCTCTAACAACTCGACCATGCTGCCTCCAACTACCTCCTACCTCCCCTATGGAAAGTTATTAGAATAAACCAAAGAGGGAGGGGATGGCAATCTCAAGATTGTAAAAGGATATTATGAAGGTAAATTTGAATTTCCAGAGGGGTGGGAGAGGGGGGGGGGGGGGGGGGGGGGTGGGGGTGGGTGCTCCAAACCCAAAACCTCCTTCCTTGAGAATGAGGTATGGATATTTTTTGGAACAATGCATTACCTGTGAAAGCTTCTGCTTAATTATGATATAGCTGTGACTGGAGTGGCCATATTTGACATATACTTTTGGTGACTTAATTTAGGAGATCTGTAAAGAGTCATATAAACTTGTCCAGTCAACAAGAAATTGTGTGGTTCAAGTTTTGTCTCCAGATGAAAGAGCTAATTATTTCAGGGTTTTTTTATGTTCTTGCTGGTCCTCTTGACCCTGTCACTCCCAGAGTCAGTTATGCAGACATTTACTGGTTTTACCTTTTGAGTCTGTGGACTAAATCCTATGGTGTGACCATTCAAATGAAACCTCTTCAGCAGTATGTTTGCATGGTACCAATTGTTTTTTAATATGTTACAAAATAAAATTTGGGATTTTTCTTGAAAAAAATATTGGTTTTATAGCACTCTCAGAAGTTTAAGGGTTTATGTTTACAACCAGCTGTAAACTATTCAGTTGTTTGTCATTAATTTCTTTTAATGATATAGCACAGCCTGCCAAAGGTGGAGTATAGTGATATGATCAGCTCCAGGGAAGGTCTGTGGAAGTAAGTGACTTTCGTTAATGACTTATATTTTTGTGTTTTAAGGAGGCTTGACTCTGTTTTTTTTTTTGCCATGGGGTATACGCTGTGAAATCAAAATTTCAAAGGGATTGGACATGCTTTGATTGCTTTCATGCATCACCAAGTCTATGAAAAATGTGATCAAAGTTTTGTGTGTCACTGGTTTTCAAACGACAGCGGTTACTATAGCAATGCCAGCTTATTGCCCCTTGTTTTAAACAATGTCGTTTTTCTCAAAATCTAGTCATGCACACACTTCATGAAAAACGAAACAAAAACGAAACAAAATTTATTTACCCATGTAAAACCTAAGAGCTCAGGAGCTCGTTACAATGTGTATGTTGCAACTTTTATATTTTGTAGTACTTATATGTATCACTAGCTGCAGACAAAGTTTCAAGAAAATTTATTAGACAGTTTTCTAGTAATTTAAAAATCATTTTTTTAGGGCATGATAGGCAAAATAGTAACAAAGCAAATAATTTGCATAAAGCATAATATTTACAAAATGCCCTTGCATATTATTTTACTTTTATTATCATTATTTTAATGCCAAAGATCGAGATAAAAAGTGATTTTTTTTTATAAAGGTTGATTCTATGGTCAGGATAGAACCAAAGTTTAGCTCACATTCCATAGAGCTAATTCTCTGACTCAGCTTTTTTTAAACTATTATTACCTCATGCATTTGAGCTTTAACTGAAAACTACGGGTGTGGCTTATCTGCCAGTTTTTATATTGGTATATGATGCCAAGTCTGGGATTTGAACCCATCACCACTCCACCATCCTTTCTGTCTCATGCTCTTATCAAAGTAAACGTGACAAATATTATTATAGTGCCAGGAATAAAACTGTGGCTGATAAAAGCCATTATATATTCTGCCATTTCTTTTTAATTTGCAAGTCATTGCTTGCATGTCATTGGTTATATTATAAACATTCCTTGACCAGGAATATGTTTGATTTCACAGTGTAATAAAGTCAATAAAGAGCTCTGTAAGAAAAGACCCCATTGAAAGAAGCCTATCAGTGTAAATCCTAAAAAAAATAACAATCTAAAAACTCTAGATATAAGAAATAACACATTACTATAAAATGCAGTTACATGCCCCCCCCCCCCCCCCTGCTTATAGGCCCATACCTGTAAATGGAAACAAATTCTGGTTATTTCCCCCTGACCCCAGCCTTCCTCTACAAATTCTACAACTGCAAATAGAAGGTCAGGAAAGTAGAAGGCATGTAGAGTGCAGAACAATGTTGAAATAAATGATCAATTTATTGTAATATTTATTGTAATTGAAGACCAGTGAGTGGAAAATGTATGTTTAAAATTCTGTATGTTAGTCTTAGCTTATGTCTAATCAGCTCATTACAAAACACTTTTTTTATGCTGCTTATAAAACTCCCTGAAGTACCCCCCCCCCCCCCAAATATAAGCCCCTCTGCTTATAAGCCCACCAAAAACACCTTACTAAGTTGTATAAGCCCAGGGTTTATATCTGGCATTTTACAGTATTAGCTACTACATTACTGAAGCTGGCGAAAATATAAAATAAAATAATAGAAATAGACCTATAGTTAAAAATATTTTAAAAAGTTAGTCATTTTTATTGCCCTTCCCTTAGGATGTTATGCCAGTTGAGTGACCATGGTGTATCATTAGTAAAACATGTGCCAACAGATGATGAGGAGAATGTTCTTAAGGTTAGTATTGCTTATTTGGTGTAGCCAGTAAATGTATAATATATATATTACTGCTTGCTATGCAGCATGAAATTTTTTGGGAGTTTAATTTCACGGATTGCAGAACAAAATTAGGATTTCAGGCTTTACCGTATTGTGAACAAATTTTTGTGGATCTTGGGTAAGTTCCTGATCATTATTTCACATATACGTACCTCAAGATGGCTGCTCTATTACACAACAACTACATGAACAGCAACCTCTGTATCGTTACCTTGAGTATGGTGTCCTTTTGGAATTGACCCATTTTTAACTTGTAAATATGCAAAGCATTGAACAAGCTATAGCAGACAGGACAAATGTGCAAATTTTCACTCCTTCCCTCCTTCCATCCATCTATCAGCTGTAAACTTCTCTTGTTAATTCCACTGACCAGTACATAAGGCTTGCGCATATATTTTGCCTGTTCCAAATGTGATAGGTTATGGTCACCTGCCTACCTATGGAGACAGTGTTAGAGGATGGGGAGGGTGGTGTGGGCAGAAGGTAGGGGAGGCACATAAGAGCCTTTGATTATAAACTGAACAGTTCCCAAGTACCGGTGCCATCCATTGCTTGTTTTTGGGCGGGAGATGGTCTGCTTGTCAAGAGTTATCAAGTTTAGCCAGAGACCACAGAGACTCTTTGTTATTGGTTGCTGTTGTAAAGAAGAGTTTGTATTAACTAATCAATTTAATCGAAATTTATTGATCTGAGTAAATGGGGTAAATTTTCACAGATTTCTTTTTCGCTGGAGTTCATTTTCATGGATCATTGAAATACTTGCAAAATTTGCAAAAATTATATCCGTTAAAATCTCATGCCACATGGTATGTTCCAGTGGATGATATATGCAAGTCAATAATTGATGATCACAGTGGCATTCATTAACACACTTGTAGTTAAAATACCTGTTGTTGTTTTTTTCATTGCCCAACCTCCCCCTCGAAAATAAAAATATGGCTAACAGAAATTTGTTACCTTCAACAACCAAACTGATATGAGTGACCTTGAAAGCCTTTGGCAGGAAAGCTTCTAATTTATTAACTGGACATCAGGCGTGGGTAAAAAAGTTGTTTTCATGCTTTTATTTCCCAGGTTGCAAGAACAATGGGACCTCAACTGGAAACCATATATGGAGTAGTAAGTTCCTTTGTGTTTATGTTTTTGGAACACTCGCATGTACTGGTAATAATAGTAGTAGTACACTTTATTTAAAGAGGGTGACACTCAATAGTGAAAAACACTAACAGACTTGTGGCCCTCAATTCAAAATATACATATAACATTTAAAATATATTAAATAACAAGAATAACTAGCTAATTACAAATTCATAGATAAAATTCTAAAAATCAAAAGTGCATGTATACAGACATGTAGTGTTATGTTATACGTTGTTATTTATTTTTTTTGTTATGACCACTCCCTTGAGTGCGCTGTTAAAAGACTTTACCTGTTTTTGCAGTGTTATTTTTTTTCTCTTCCGTGCACAATTTAGACGTTTGATGTACGGAGCGTACCAGATCCTATCAACATTGCATATTCTGATGTTCATCTTGGCTTTCACATGGATCTTATGTATTATGAGTCTCCACCGGGTCTTCAGCTTCTTCATTGCTTGAGGTATTATGGGGATATAGTGTCTTGACTAATATATTGTGTTTAATAATGTACATGAAGTGAAATTTCACTACTGTTTTGTTTTAGGATTTTATGTTGTTTATGTCACCTTTACTTCACTTTCAGTCATTTTCCTCTTTTGCGCAAAGAAGATCCACTAAATAAATATCCTTTATTTACCCTCCTCAGTGTAGTAGTACACTTTATTTAAAGAGGGTGACACTCAATAGTGAAAAACACTAACAGACTTGTGGCCCTCAATTCAAAATATGTTTTGTGGCCCTCAATTCAAAATATGTTTTGTTTTAGGATTTTATGTTGTTTATGTCACCTTTATTTCACTTTCAGTCATTTTCCTCTTTTGCGCAAAGAAGATCCACTTAATAAATATCCTTTATTTACCCTCCTCAGTGTTTATAGCACAAGTGCTAGTGGGACAGAGCATTCAAATTAAACACAACATTTTTAAAAATCCCAACTGGCAGGAGGCAAACCAGTTGGCTATATTACAAGCGTAGCAGAGGAGTTGAACTCCGGTCTACCGTGAAACAACTCCAGCTAGTGGTCAGAGCGGGACTTGAACTCGGGACCTCCGGATTTCACGTCCGGCGCCCTAACCACTCGACCACGCTGTCTCCCACTATTTTTAGCGGTTTGAAAACTCCCACCAGGGCCTGAAATTTGCGACATTTTGAGAGCGGCCAAAAAGGTAATTGTGACGTCATTCATGTGTTCGATCAGAAGATCAAACAACAAAACACTTGCGGAGAAGATGAACCCGGAGCTAAAATACTCATGGCTTTCAGCCATATTCAGTCGAAATAATCATTCCACAAGTTGCCAAAACTCCACTGTAAAAAGAGTGACGCGCTCAGTTGTAAACACACTAATGACGTCACTAGAGCCCAGGTCCTTGTCTAATATGCCCAACTTGCGTCACTTGTTAAAGTATGTATCCGCCACTTCAAGTGACTTATTTACCCATCAAAATAATTCTTACAACAACTTTTTCCAGATTACTGAAAAAAAATGGTAGTGAAATTTCACTTCATATACACTTTAAAGAGGGTGGCACCAAGCTCTCTCTAGGTTAATTAGGGTGGCCCTCCCTAATTAACCTTCCTCCTTTCCAGGTCGATTTGGAATTAAGAAAAGTTAGTTTTTGAGGAGGAGGAAAAACCAGAGTACCAGGAGAAAAACCCCTTGGAGCAAGAATGAGAACTAACAACAAACTCAACCCGCATATGACGTTGAGTCCGAGAATTGAACCCAGGCCACATTGGTTCGAGGCGAGTGCTCTCGCCACTGCGCCATCCCTGCTGCTCCCTCCCTACTGCTCCCTCCCTACTGCTTCCTCCCTACTGCTCCCTCCCTGCTGCTCCCTCCCTACTGCTCCCTCCCTGCTGCTCCCTCCCTGCTGCTCCCTCCCTGCTGCTCCCTCCCTGCTGCTCCCTCCCTGCTGCTCTCTCCCTGCTGCTCCCTCCCTGCTGCTTCCTCCCTGCTGCTTCCTCCCTGGTGCTCCCTCCCTGCTGCTCCCTACCTGCTGCTCCTTCCTTGCTGCTCCATCCCTGCTGCTCCCTCCCTGCAGCTCCCTCCCTGCTGCTCCCTCTCTGCTGCTCCCTCCAGTGTTTTCATGACTATGGCCAGGAGCTTGCTTTATAATCTTGAAATAGAAAGAAAAAAATCGCCAAAAATGATTAAAGAAGAAAAATACGAACTAAAGAGACAAAAAAACGGCAAAAAATACTCAAAATTTCACCAGTATGGCCCCAGTATGGCACCAGTATGGCACCAGTATAGCCCCAGTATGGCCCCAGTATGGCCCCAGTATGGCAAATTTGATTTTCAATTTTAATATTCGTGCGCGGAAACGAACGATTTTTGGCCTTGTGGTGAATCTGGTTTCTTTCTTTAATATTTCTTTGAACTTTCAATTGTTTTACTTCTAATCGTTAACTTTCATACAATATTATAAATTTATGTTAACAAACTTTAAAAATCAAAAGTGATGAGGAACAAGAATGCTTTAAGTAATAGACCCCTTTCAATGGTCATTACATAATTTTGGGTTGAATACTTGTCTTCGGTAATAGAAGCAAGAAAGGTAAAAAAAAAATTGGATTATTGGGGAATCGTCTGTCACTGCTTTCACTGCCCTTCTTTGATAGAAGCGACTGGGAACGAGAATGTCTCAACTTGAAATTTTGGGGCCATTGCTCAACAACAACAACAAGTCAAACAACCATGTCTCCACTGTTCCTAAGAAGGATATTATTATTCTGCTACCTTATTAGGTTTACATAGCAACCAAATCTCTAAACGTCTTAAATCTTGTGAATACAATTTTTACTCTTGTGTCAGCCTTAAAATTATTTTTCAAAACACTTGCCGCATCAAATCTTTCTTCCCGTACAAGGACCGCTTGAATCGTTCTCAACAGTATAATGTTATTTACCAAGCCAGTTGTTGGGACTGTGAAGAATTTTACATTGGTAAAACTAAACGACGTCTTCATGATAGAAAAACTGAGCATTTTAAGGCCCTCGCTAAGCAATACCGCACATCACCCGGGGGGGGTACTCAACAAAGTTTTGTACGGGGATGCTCCGCCCCAAGGTCCAAACCCTTACCCTTTCATATACCGTTTTTGACAGAAAAGGTGCCCCTTTCACATACCTTTCATTGTAAATGGTACCCCTTTCATACACCTTTCGTTGAAAATGGTACCCTCTTCATATAGCCTTTGCATGTGTCTGTTTGATATATTTTGAAAGGCCCTTTTCATAATACTTAAATTGCAGTTTTCCCTACCTTTTTTATGCTTCAACTCGTGTTTTCGCTACCATTTCCTATTCTTCGTGAAATCCCTACCCTTTCACATACTTCAACTCGTGAAATCCCGACCCTTTCATATACCTCCAGCCTCAAAAAGGTACCCCTTTCGGGCAGAGCATCCCCGTATAGCCCATTATAGGCAGTACCCCCCCCCCCCCCCCCCCCCCCCCCCCCCCCCGGGACATCAGCCATTGCTGACCATGTCAACACCACTGGACATTCCATCAAGTGGGATCATTTTGATATCTTAGCGTCGGGCAAAACTGATTTCCACTGTAAAATCAAAGAAACATTGTTTATACAAGAACTGAAGCCAGCTTTTAATGCAAACGTCAGCAGCGAGAAGCTGATGCTTTATTAATTAGCTGTTTCTTTTTGTAGATCAACTGTTAAGTTTTGTACTTAATCTCGGTCCGAGTCCCTTTTCAATACTATATAAGTATAGTTTTCAACATTGTAACGGACACTTTTGAAAATGTATGTAGTAGCATACGAAACGTCAATTTTTATCAAAAACGAATAAGTTCAATATGTTTATCACCGCGGTTTGTGTTCTATTTCTCATTGCTCATGGCCATGCAACCCAACCAGAAATCCCATCTCTCCCTTCCCCCGTCGCTAAATTTGCCGTGCACCCTCCCCTGAGGAGGAGCGGTGGTCCAATGGTTAGTGCGTCGGACTTTCAACCTTTTGTGAAGACTTACTTTACTCGCGAGGCTCTGCGAGACACTTATTCCTAGTAAAGACATAGAGCCATTGTACATTTATTAAGCTTTAAGAAAATCAGGCTGTTGTTGCCTTTTTGTATTCACTATTTTTTTTTCTTTTTCCTGTTTGCGTGTAGATTTAATCCAGAGGTGGAAGGAGGAGAGAGTTTGTTCTTGGACGCTTTTCATGTAGCTGAGGAATTAAGAAAACAGTTTCCTGATGACTTCGACAATCTTGTGCGCATACCAGGAACATTTCAAAAAATACACTTTGAAAGGTATTGATTCATTTCTTCATCATCAGCAGTAAAGACGGATTAAACGTTTAACACAAAAAAACCAACAGTGCATGGAAAAAATGTTCTCATATTTCTTTCTTTCATTCTTTTTTTTTGTATCCCAGGGATTATCCAGTCAAGCTAGTTTACAAGAGACCACATATTGTTCTCAATCCAGAAAAGGAGGTGTGCATGCCAAGAAATATAACATGTTTACTCTGTACATGTATATGTTGTGGTTCAAATTCTTTGGTTTAAAATTCTTTAAACCAGTTTAATTTTTGTTTTCCTTTGTCTCAGAATATGATAATGAATTTGAGACAAAGGAAAAGAAAAATTAAACTGGTTTGAAAATTTTTAAACCAAAGAAAAATTTAAACCACAACATATACATACATGCAGAGCGGAGCGGTTTACATTTGAGTGTCGTAAAACCAAAACCAAAAACCAAAGTAATTACTCTGACCAATCACAACAAACGCAGACAATCCAGTGAACCAATCAGAGCTCGAAGCAAATACATGTAGCCGTCGCCAAGCGCGGAGAAACGCGTACAGGCAAGTCACGATTGATTTTGGTTTTACTTCTGGTTGGTCGAGTAAGTGGCGCGAGATTTTTTAGCCAATCACAAACCGTAGCAATGCAAAACCGAAGCAATTGCGAAATTACTTTCGACACTCAATTTAAAACCGCTCTATTTTCATACCTCGCCAATAACTTACCCCTTTCAGTGCCCAGTGTAAGTAAAGTCGCACACGAGTGAACAAGGGAGACTGAAGAAAATGTTCGGCCCCGGGGTTGCGGGGTTGGGAATAAGGGGGGTGGTGAGGTATCAACAATATTGTTGCTTATTGTAGATAGAATAGGTAATTAATAACTGAGAACCCTAAACCCGCTGACCCTTTCTTTTGCATCAGTTCATGACGTCAACAAATACCTGTTCCCAGGCCCGTGCGCGTACTTTGCATTTTTGCGTGGTAAAGGAAGTCAACCTAGGGACTGGGACTGGTCCTATCAATTAATGAATCAGCTGTCTGCCTTTCCTTCCCGTAGATTGTGGCTGTCAACTGGTCGCCCGCTTTTGAAGGTCCCTTGTGTGTACCAGAGGTAAGCATGGGCCATTTCGTGGTTGAGTGGTCTTATCACGGCATGTAAGGCGACGTTAAGATTAGTATTTGTTGCAAGTTTTGTTATGGTTAGGATGGATAGCAACAAAGGTATGAGAGTTGAAACAGTGTTTTAAAATCCATTCAAACATCTCCAATTATAAGATAGCGTCGTGCAACTAAGCTATTGCGTTCATGTGTCTTGCATACTGCTAGGAGAGAGTGTTCTGTGTACGAAGGAAAGAAAGTTGGTAAATTTTAAACCTACAACTTCACCTTGACCTTTTAATCATTGACCGTTCTGTCAATTGCAATTAAACACATCGTATAAAAAGTAAAGATTTGAAAATCTAACCCCTCCCCCCCCCGGGGGTACTCCCGTATAAAAGTGACGGGGTGATCGTCTTTCCCGTCAGGGATAAAATTCGTGGTTTGGACCACTAAGCTGTTGGAATCGAAATGATCACTGTCAGTAACGTTTTTCAAAAATGTACCTCTTTGTAGGGTTAAAAATTGATGAGTTAAAAATTAATTATTAATTATTATGTGAGCCACAACCATTAAAAGGGTTTTTGGTACGTTGAAGGGGTTCTTTGATTATTTTTTATGGTCACCCCCCCCCCCCGTCAAATATATATGGGTGTCTCCCCCGGGCCTAAAAACCATAACCTCAGCCAGTTGTGGTTGTTTTGAATGTCGCTGAACTCCAGTTTGAATATTTTACATCAAGAACAGCCAATGTAGAGATCCGTGCACTAGAAACTGGTTCGCCCGAGATTTTCAGTTTTTACCTGTCTTGTCAGGCATCGTTTTCTTTCCGTGGTCTCTTTTAGGGTCAATTTAAGCCGTTGGAGGGAGTCCGGCAGTTTTCTTCCTTCTCCGGAAATCGAGCCCAGGTCTTCTTTGGGGAGACATCTGTTTATGCATTTGACCACATTAAACTAAGCCTTAGAAAGTGGAAGTTCTCGTTTGTTCCCTTACAGGAAGATGTTGAGCCTTATTTTAAAGCTTACAGGAGGTTCACAAAGCTGCTTGATGAATCTCCAATTAAGGTATGGAAACATGTTATGATTGCCTGACGAGCTGGTCACTCATCAGTGAAGAAGGAATCAGAGAATTAACTCTGTGTAAATTTATAGTGCTAAAGTAAACCCATAAATTTCCCTGTACTGAGCGTTAACCCTAGTAAGGAAATGAGGGACCACACGAGGGAAAGAAAAAAATCTTTGACCTCGGTGGGATTCGAACCCACGACCTCCGGATTAGATCTTCCGTCGCTCTACCGCTTGAGCACCGAGGTCGTACGGGAGCAGATCGTGGGAAATGTAAGGTGGTAATTCGTGGCAATGAGAATGTGAAGGGTACAAATAAATGTTGAGCCACGTAGCACTGGTGATACAAACAAGGAATCAGAGAATTAACTGTGTGTAAATTATAGTGCTAAAGTAAACCCATAAATTTACAGTAGGTAAATTTATGGGTTTACTTTAGCACTATAATTTACACAGAGTTAATTCTCTGATTCCTTGTTTGTATCACCAGTGCTACGTGGCTCAACATTTATTTGTACTCATCAATGAAGGTTGCGTGACTGCCTGGTCACTCATCAATAAAGTTTGCGTGACTGCCTGGTCACGTACTGTTCAAAGACATGGTGCTGGTGTCTCCTTGTAGTTTGTTACCCAATATCTAACAGCTTTATCCATTTAATCACTAGAAAACAGTGCCCTTAGAGCCAGGAGACTTAGTTTGTTTTAACAACCGCCGTGTACTTCATGGACGAAATTCATTTAAATTAAACGGTGGAGTCCGGTTCCTAAAGGTATGTTGGTGTTATCTTAGGCCCTATTAACATGGAAAGAGGATGATCCTAGAAGGTTCATTTAGTTTACATGCAAAAATGCGGCTTCCAGGATCAACTTTTCATCGGGTTTACATGAAAACTTTAAGTTCGGCGTGGTTGCAAAGCAAGATGGCAGAGTACTTTTCAATTCGGCGGGTGGACGCGAAGATACCCTGAGGCTCCCGAGGCCGTTTACATAGAGCTACAATCTTGGAAATTCCCCCAGTTCAGTGATGGGAAAATGGCGCGTTTTGGTTTTCGCGTGAATCCATCTTTGAATCGGGGTTAGGGGAGGTGTTATTTCTCTTTTTATTTCGTCCGAGATTGTAGGATCATTGCGCATGCTCAAAGTATCACTGCCGTAAGCCATTTGTGTCACCATTTGCACCTTCCTACTAGTTCCAGGCCCTACGCCAATTTTGACTCGTTTCAATGCATCTTTCTCGTAATATATCAAACATAAGAGACAGTGTTTCATCACAAGATCAAACACTGAGAAGCGAGTTGAAAATATGACGCGCAGCGGAGTATTTTTGACGAACTTCGAGGTGTTTGATTTTGTGATGAAATTTGATATTACTTCTCAAACAAAATGATTTTAGAAGGAGAAATTAAGGATGCAAAAATGAGGAGTGTTTCATCTGATTTCCAAACACTCATTAAACATTAATTTCTTTGGTATTTTCTTCATGAATTATTAATGAGTTTGAGAAATGCATCTCTTTTTCTTTGTCACCTAGGGAGCTTATGTCAATATCGACGAGTTCAGAAACACATTCCAAGTGACGTCAGAATTGATCGGCTCTGGCCAGCCCTGCAAACGGACGGGCAACCATTGCTTTCTATAAGAGAGCTTTCGGGCAACATCAGCAGAAATGTCACTGATGAAATATGTATAGAATCATTGTAATTCAGTCGGAAACTCCTGTCTCCCAGTACTGACCAATATTGACTAATATTGGTCATTCACTCCTGGCACAAGTCGACCTCGTTCCCAGGGCTTTATCCGTTTTCAAAATGGCGGGACAAGGTTGCCAAATACTCCAAGTGTACTATCGTAGAGAATTTTGTTACGTGACACAAGGTGAAGAGGAATTTTCGGTTCCATTCAGCGATTGGCAGCCGTGTTAATTTCCTGTCAATCTGAATCGTTGTTCGAACGAAACGAAGACATTTTTTTATGGTCCGTCATGTTTTACGCGCCACAATGCTTCAAGATTTTAGGATGATCCGGGGTACCGGTTTCTACGGCCACCCCGCCATTTTGACAGCGGAGAAGGTACTGGGAACGAGGTTGGGCACAAGTTGCCAAGTGGCATGGCTTATCTTTATACTTAAAGGGACACTGTCACTGTAAGAATTATCTATAAGGCCGACCTTATAGCCCAATGATTTTCCCAGCGTTTCTCAAATATGGTGATGTTCCATAAACACAACAATCCGCACAACTCTTGATCTTTGAATAAATCACTTGTAATCACGATCATCCAAATAATCTCAATGTTTACAGAACATAACACAACTAAACATTTACAATACTCTGTGACATATAATTCCGATGCGTGTATAAAACTCCGTAAATCCGACCGTAAAGATTCAACACATAATTTAGCACCGTACCGAACCGTATTCCGTATATCTCCTCAAAACTCTCACGCACACAAGTCCTCTTTCTAAAAATAGTTCACACGTGTTCTTGTCTCAGTAATATTAAATGTTACATAACATCGATCCGCTTGAGTGGTCAAGTCACGCGCTCCCCCCGTGGGGGTCAAATGTCACTAATAACTGTTCTTCACACTCCCCCCTTGACCAGCTGTCTAGACTGCCTGGTCAACAGTAAGTCTCCTAATAGCATCTGCCGCATTTGCTGCTGCTGTTCTGCGTGGTGGTCTATCCGCCACGATCACCGGTTGTGGGTTCGCTTGCCTGGGCCTCGCCCGCTGTCCGTCCGCTACTGTGATCTCCAAAGGGTACAGTTTCTGAAGTGGTCGGCGTAATGCACTGTCTTTTCCTTTCTGCGATACAACTCGTAGTGTAGCGCCTCGTACTTCTCCATCTCGACTCTGCAGCAACTCTGTCACTTCCGCGACCCTCCATTTCGACCTTGGCAGCCCATCGTCCTGGACTATGACTATTTCTCCCACAGCCAACTTCCGGCGGTCTTGACCTTTATCTGTTCCGCATTGGTGACGCTCCCTTAACTCTCTCAGATACTCCTTGGACCACCTTTGCCAGAATTGCTTCAGCAAACGATTTAGGTAATCTGCTATTCTCTGTGATGCTGCTCCGCTGTCCTCATTGTCACTCGATTCACTGGGATCTGGCAAACTCGATGCCCTCCGTCCTAAAATGAGGTGTGATGGCGTCAGCGGCTCGTCGTCAGATACATCTGAGTAGACGTAAGTGATTGGCCGCGAATTAAGTACTCCCTCCACCTCCGTGACCACAGTGAGAAGTTCTTCGTAAGAAAGTCTGGCGTTTCCTAGAAGCTTGCGAAGCCGCCTCTTCACCAACTGTACCATCCTCTCGTAAAATCCGCCCCACCATGGCGCACGTTCGAGGATGAACTTCCAACTGATGCCTTTATTAGCGGTGTACTCTGCGACCGCTGGATGCCGGAACAACTTGCCAATGTCCTTATTGGCCCGCTTAAATGTTTTTGCATTGTCAGATGTAATTGATGTTGGCATGCCCCTTCTCGCAATGAATCTCCTTAGAGCTCTCATAAATGCTGCGACTGACAAGTCCGGCGTAATCTCGAGATGTAGCCCCCTCGATGTTGCACATGTAAATAAACAGATATACACCTTTGTCATTCCCTTCTCTTTGTTATCCGTTCTAACGAATAACGGTCCCGCAAAGTCCACTCCGACATGTGTGAACGCTAGTGTTTCCTTGACTCTGTCTCCAGGCAGGTCTGCAGGCGCGGGTGGTTTAAATGAGATGCCTTCCAGTCGCTTGCAGGTTACACACTTATGCAGCACCTTCTTGATGCTCTGTCTTCCTTTTGGGATCCAGTACTTTGTTCTGAGCTCCGTGAGTGTGTCCTTGACGCCCCCGTGGAACGTGCGTTCGTGACACGCGCGAACGATCAGCTTGGTTATATGCCCTTCTCCTGGGAGTAGTACCGGATGCTTAGCATCGTCGCTTAACTCTGCATTGCCCAACCTTCCCCTGCTGCGTATGATGTTATTGTCATCCTTGTACAATCCAAGTTGACTCTCCAGATCTTTGTAGGTGCTTTTCGCCTCCATGTCTGACTGCAATTCTTTGACCCAAGCATTTTCCGCATCTTTTATCTCTGTGGCTAACAGGCTGTGTTCTATGACCTCTGATTGCTTCCCATGCAGTTTGGCTCTGCAGTTATGCACAAACCTTCTCACTGTAGCTGTAACCCTGAATAGCTTTAAACAGCTACTGTAGCGCTGGCAGTCTATTAAGCAAGAGAGTCTTCCCACCTCAATGCTGTCAATGGTCTTCGCTGTACTTGCGAAAACTACTGAACGAATCTCCTGTGTACATTCAGCAGGCAACTCAGGAGTACTGTCCGTCTTGTCTGCCTTTGGATAGTTCTCTTCGGCCTCTCTCAGCCAGCGTGGCCCTTGCCACCACAACTCATTCTGTTCTAGTTCTGACGCTAGACAACCCCGTGATCCAATATCTGCGGGATTCTCTGTGCCAGGGCAATGTCCCCAGTCCCTTCCATTCGTTAGCTTCATGATCTCGTTAACTCGGTTCTGTACAAATTGTTTGTAGTCCTTTCCAGACTGAATCCAATATAGTACAACCCGACTGTCAGTCCAGTAATGAATTCTCTCTATTTGTAACACAGGTGCTAGCGCCTCCTTTACCGCTGCTGTCAGTCGTGCTAGAATCCATGCTGCTACAAGTTCCAGTCGTGGGATTGACAACGGTTTTAACGGCGCTACTCGACTCTTTGACACCACAAATCGCGTTGCAAATCCGTCGTTCGTTTCATAACGCAAATAGACGACCGCACTGTACGCTTTTTTCGATGCATCTCCAAATCCATGTAGAACCGCTGACGTGACTCGCCTTCCCTGCTCCGTAAAGTAATAGCGATCCATGGATATCTCCTGGGTTTCCTTGATGTCACGCAGCCATTTTTGCAGGTGCTTCGTGCGCGTGTCTGGCAGAACACAGTCCCACTCAAATTTGTCTGCAAACAGTTCTTGAAGTAGAAGCTTAAAGTTCAACATGATCGGCGAAACGAATCCTAATGGATCAAAGAACTTCGCTGCCACGCGTAACACATTACGCTTTGTTAATTCTAGGCCTTCTGCAAACTCTGTGACCTTGCCCAGTTTCAACACAAATTTGTCTTCCGATAAGTTCCAGTTCGTACCCAACACTTTCCTTTCCTTTGTCGTTTCGGCTTCCTCCAGACGTCCAACTGCAATTTTGGCGTATGACTCATCCTCTTGTGTGACTTGCTGGGTTACTGTGGGTGTGTCGATGGCTTCTTCCTCGATGATCCGTTTGTTCAGCTCCTCGTTGTTCGACGCCCACTTTCTAAGATTAAAGTTCCCTGCGGCAAAACAAGCCTTCACTTCTTTGTACAACCTGTACGTTTCATCTTCACCCTCCTCTCCAGATGACAAGTCGTCGACATACAATCCGGATAGAATTCTCTTGGCGAGATCAGGATTCTCCGGGTAGTAATTAGAAACATGATGATGCAAAGTTCCATTTAGCGAAACGGGGAACAGTTCATTCCGAATATAACTCTGCAGAAACGATACACTTCCACCTTTGGATCCTCGTCATCTGCATTCTCGATCCACAAAAATCTCATCAGATCCCTTTGTTCCTCTGTTACAGCGATGTTGAGAAATGCTTTCTCAATGTCCGCGACGAGACCTGTCTTGAACCTCCGAAACCGTATCAAAATATCGAAAATCTCTGAATTCAGAGACGGTCCAGTGTGTATACAGTCATTTAGAGAGGGTAAACTTGCTTTTGCTTTTGAGCTCGCATCAAAAACAACCCTTAATTTGGTCGTCTCTGCGTCCCTCCTAATTACCGCCTGATGCGGTAAATAGTGAACTTCTCCCGGCACCGTGTTACTGTCCGAATCCTCTAGTTTCTCAATGATTCCTTTGCTCTCTTGTTCCTGTATTGTGTGATCGTACTCCTTTAGTACTTCCGGTTCTTTTCTCAGGCGTTTTACCAGACCATCTGGCCTCGCTAGGCTCAGTTCATAGTTGTCAGGCAGCAATTCATGTTTTTCTTTCACCGGTAACACGACATGATATCTTCCTTTCTCAAACGTGATATTCTTTTGAAATGCCTGCTGCACAGTTTTCGCTGTCCCTGATTCCGATCGACTCCAAGTTCCATAATTGTGACAGCATTTCGTCATCCACATTCACACTTCCGGCTGACTCATTTCCGGTGAACACACTTCCGGCATTAACATTTCCGGTATCTGGTTTCAAAGCCACGAGATTGAGCACGTGTGTGGCCACCAAATTTACACTTGACAACAATCGATCCTCGCCGTTAATCTCGGTACGCAGTGGCCCCGACAAAACCCATCCCAGGTTAGTTTCACTAGCTATGGGCCCGCATCCATCTTCATTCCGCTTGATATCGCCCGTAAAGAACCTCCACATGTTATCCGCACCGATCAACAAATCAATGTCAATATCTTCTCCATTGTTGTCGTCGGCCAACTCCAAATTGTGTAAAAATTCGAACTGTTCCTGCGCTCTGTTTATCTCCTGACTCCCGAGCGGTGCACAGATGTTGGGCACAACAAATGCTCGCATCTCCGTCGCCATGCTTCCTTTCCCGTTTTCCACTGTGAACTGCGCACATTCATACGATCCCGGTTGACCTTTTGTTGCATTTCCGAACGCGTTTATCAGCAAGGGTTCCCAGCCGACTGTCCTGAGTTGTGCTTTGGACTTAATTCCCTCTGTAATGTAGCTCTTCTGGCTACCCGAGTCGAAAATCAACCTCACTCTCTCTCCGTTAATAACAGCTTGAGCCGTCTGAAGTAAAACCGAATCCTTGGAAGCCACATGCAGTGTGTTCGTTTGACATCCTTGTTCGACGGTTTGTTTAGCCTTTGGAGCACCGGCGCTGTTTGTATTTGGCAATCCAGGCGATTCCGATTTCTTGTTCCGCGATTCCATCTTCTTTCCAAAACAAATTGACGTGTGATGCCTTCCCTCACACTTGAAACATGTTTTCCCTCCGCATTCAAAGGCCCTGTGATTTGTTTTAAGACAAATGAAGCACCGTCCCTCGCGACGAATGATGTCTCTGCGCGCTTCGACATTCGTCACGATATTACACTTGTATGTAGGGTGATCTTGTTTGCAAAAAGTACAAACGACTCTGTAATCCCGTCCTGCAGTCGGTGCAGCCAGCAAGGCAGCTCCAGTTGGATAATGTTTGTTTCCGCTGTTGCTCGGAGGTTGTTTTCTGTCGGGTGACCGTAGAGCTTGAATGCCACTACACCTTTCTCTGTTTTCAATTTCTTCTCTTAATAAATCAAGCACTTTGGTAAGTTTCCATTCGCCTTCTTTTACTTCCCGTCCAAGGAGAAGCCGAATGTCTTCAGGGATCTTTGACATCAACACAGGTACGAGCAAACTGCCATAAGTCTCCGTGGGCACATCTAAAGCCTCCAAACCCCGCACATGCGCTTCCATTTTGTCGAAGGTTTTTCTCAGCGTCTTCAAATCGGCGTATGTCAGTACTGGTAGGCTGAGCAAACCATCCATATGGCTGCTTATTATCACCTGCTTATTTCCAAACCGCTGATTAAGCAGGTCCACGGCTGCTTGATAATTGACCTCGGTAAGCGGTAATGCTTGTATTGTTGTCGCTGCGCTTCCCTCCAACAAAGACTTAAGGTAGTTAAATCTTTCAATACTTGATAACCCTGAATTCTCGTGTACCGCGTTCTTAAAGCTGTCCCAAAACGAATGCCAGTCCTTGGCGTCCCCTCCAAACTTCTTCAAGGATAGCTTTGGCAGCCTCGATGATTTTACTGTCGGGGATGGCTGCGAAATGAAATTCGAGTTTACGTGTCCGGCCGTGTTTTGCATTTTTCCCGCCAACAGCCCGCCGTCAATTTGCACTAACATGCCATAAACTTCTTCGCGAAACTCCCCTGCCGTTTCGATTTCTGGAGCAATCTCTTCCTCTTCCTCTATAAGATCCAAGATCTCTTCATCGAGCTTTCCGATCACTCCTAGTCGCTCGTTGAGACTGATTTTTAACCGCTGTAGTCGATCTATAACCGCTTGAATTGGTTCTTCCTTCACAACCAAATTCGCTTCGTTCAGCAATTTCCTCATGTACGCTTTGTGTCCCGCTCGAATATGCTTTTTCTTTTTGAATCCCTCCATGATTTATTTATTATCCGGCTCGAAGGACCATGTAAGAATTATCTATAAGGCCGACCTTATAGCCCAATGATTTTCCCAGCGTTTCTCAAATATGGTGATGTTCCATAAACACAACAATCCGCACAACTCTTGATCTTTGAATAAATCACTTGTAATCACGATCATCCAAATAATCTCAATGTTTACAGAACATAACACAACTAAACATTTACAATACTCTGTGACATATAATTCCGATGCGTGTATAAAACTCCGTAAATCCGACCGTAAAGATTCAACACATAATTTAGCACCGTACCGAACCGTATTCCGTATATCTCCTCAAAACTCTCACGCACACAAGTCCTCTTTCTAAAAATAGTTCACACGTGTTCTTGTCTCAGTTATATTACATGTTACATAACATCGATCCGCTTGAGTGGTCAAGTCACGCGCTCCCCCCGTGGGGGTCAAATGTCACTAATAACTGTTCTTCACAGTCACGGCATAAAGGCAAAATTTCGCTTAGCGTATTTCCACGTTATATCGCCGAATATCACCAAATATTCAACTTAGTTGGATAAAAAGATTCTATAGAGCAAACAAAAGCAGTAGTTTTGAGATAATGTGTAGGATTGCAAGGATTGAAGTGGATTACAGTTCATAAAATTTGACCTATTGACCGCTTGTCAAGAAATCAAACTTGCCATTCTTGTGAAATTTTGACCTTTCTAGCCGTTATTTTGTCAGATTAGTTCATATTTCTTTGCTTCTATCACTTTTAGCGATGGTTTCTTCCAATTTCAATATAATAAAGTAAGCTTAAAGTGCACCTAACCCCAAAATTGTTTTTTTCGCTAATTTGAAAAGTTGAATAGTTAAATATTTCTTGTTTTTGACGTTGCGTTAGTGAATTATAGAGGTTTAAATTTACAAAATGTCAATGAGATGACGTCAAATTAAGAATCCTTTATTATACAACCACTTGTTTCTACCTCCAAGTAATATTTTTTTTACAAATCAACTGACTATTATTATTTTATTAGTATTTCTTAAATTGATTATCCTTAAGCTGTGAACTGCGTATTGTAAATTGAAGTAGAAATAATGGGAAGTCTTGATATGACGTCATCTAATTAGCATTTTGTAAATTCAAATCTCTATAACTCACTAACGCGACGTTAAAAACACGAAATATTTCACTATTCGACTTTTAGGGCTGGTTCCCACTAGCGACGGAAGCGGAGTCGGAGTCGGAAGCGTAAGGAGCCTTACGTTCTAGTGGAAATCAAAAAACGGAGTCGCAATCGGAATCAGAAGATCGACGGAATCGGAAGGATCAGAAGGTTTCCTTTTTCTTCCGACTCCGCTTCTGCTTCCGTCGCTTACTATCCGCTTCCGTCGTTTTGATTTCCACTAGATCGTAAGGTTCTTACGATTCCGATTTCGCTTACGTCGCTAGTGGGAACCAAGCTTTAAACGTGCATTGAGTTGATTAAAAGAAAAAGAAAATTGGGGATTAGGTGCACTTTAAACCAAGCTCTTGGTCATAATCATGGAAACACGATATTTCAGCCGGGACTAGTCATGAGCGCAAAACGAATCGCTTCCGTGGAATATATGTTTGAAAGGCTTCTGTCATCTTAAAAATGAGTCGTGAAATTTAACGTATTTTGTTTTCGGAGTAGTAAAAAAAATTGTAGTTTTGTGTTCGACATATAAAGGTCAGCTTGGATTTTCGGAAAGAGAGAAGCATCTAGCCAATATTCAAGGGATAATATTATAGCTATTTTTATATATCATGTATTTTTAAACATGAGCCTTGTGCTCGGTAGATTGTGCAACCACTCCCAAAACTATAAATAATGTATACTACACTAAATAAAGTGTTTTGCGAGTTTTCGTTTATTGCGTTCGCGTAATCCTAATCTTATGTTGGGTGTCCTGTGTAGTAGCCGGATTGGATTCAGCTTTCCTGTTTCTCTGTTGCTGTTTCGACGCCACTTTACCTCCCCCCCCCCCCCCTCCCCAGAAGATTCTTTTGCTCTTTTCAGGGGCAAACCGGGCGGGAACTGGTATCTACTTTGGCATCTCCCCGAACGTTTTCACATTCCTTCTTTTGTGCGAAGCATTTTCCTAATGGTTGATTCAACTAGTTAGTACCAATGTCAATGCACAAATCCCGAATTTCGTCATTATCTCTAGTACGATAAACTTGTGAAAAATCACAACAAAGCAGCTTCACAACAATGAATTCCCAAAGCATTAAATTCGAAAAGAATACCCATAAAAACATTGTTAATGCGAAGAATATCAATACAACGTCCCGAAACGCTCAGATATTCCAAATTTGAAATTCTTTGTTTCCTTGTGGTTGGCCAGTTTCAATGTCTTTTTTTTCTCAGTTTCCATTACTTATATTTATAGCCTGTTCCAGGCGTTTAGATTGTGGGGAGCAGCGAAAAGCGGCGCGCGGCACTTTAGGGTCGGCGCGAGGGAAAACTGGGAGAGAGGCCTCTCTCTCCAGCCTCCTCTCGTTTTTTCTCTTGCGCCCGATTTTTCTTTCGCGCGCCACAAACTTAACGCCTGGAAGAGGCTAGTATATTTACTGTGGTGTCGTGTTAAATGTTTTTCTTATTTCTTTTGCTTCGTTATTTACGGTTATTTACATTTTCTTTGTCACTTCAGTTTATGCTGTTGTAGTATCATATTTAATCCCCCGCCCCCTTTCAAATTTAAAATTATAACGTTTTTTTTTGCCGTACGAGTAATTAGGCTGTAAGACTCTGAAGAAGGAAGGAAGGCTATGCCTTTCGAAATGTTGGATATTTTACAATTATAGTCCTTTTCGTACCGTTCATCAGCCTTGCTTTTTTATCAAATCGCTTCAATATTTTATAGCTGATTAGAACATGTATTAGGGTGCGTTCGATTGGGAAATCCGGATTTCGATTTTGAAATCCGGATTTCTGATTTCCCAAAAAAACACAAAATCCAAAAACGGATTTCCAATTACCGAAATCCTTCTCCGCGATGGATTTCCATGAACAATGGAAATCTGAAATCCGGATTTAGATTTTGAAATCCGGATTTCCCAATCGAACGCACCCTTAGATCCTTTATTACAGTATCCAGTGCTTTGTTACGGTGGTCTTTGCAAATACAGTCACTTAGCGACAACTGTGCCTGGTGAGAGTTGAACCGAGGTACGGCGGCTGGTTTTACGGTAAGAATGTTTGTACATTTTACTGTCCTTCTTAAGGCGGGACTTAACCCCGGAGGGGTACTCCCATATATGAGCTATATAGGTATGTGCCGCTGTGAAGGGTATGATTTTCAGGCAGTTTAGTCTGGGATAGGGTATAGTTATCAGCGGTTTTTGGTCTATAATAGGGTATCATTTTCCGCGAAACTGATCAGTTGCGTGAAGAATTTAGTCTAGACAAGGTTTACTGGCAAATGGCATTTAAAAATCGGTACGGCGGGCAGTACGGCATTTTTACTGACCCCTGTTAACTAATAACTGTGATAGTGAACGAGTTTCTGGAAAATAACGGGTCTGGTCTAGGATAGGGTAGGGTTTTTCGGTGTTTAGTCTAGAATAGGGTTGCAAAATGCAGCTAAAATGGTCTAGTATAGGTTAAGGGTCTCGGAGTCTCAGCGGCACACCCCCACCCAAAAATTTGCAGAGTACCCCTCTTCCCGGGGGACTTAACCTGAACGCCATTTTTTCGCCACTTTACGTGGCTTTAATGGAAGATTATCTCGTTCACGTTTCAAGCAATCCAAAAACTCTATGCTCATCTCATGAATCTATGTTATGGTGTGTTTTTTAAATTGTTTGGTGATTTTTGGGTATGTTTGGGAGGAAATAGTTTTTCTCAAAGGATTAGTAAATTTAGCGAAATAAGAATTATTGAAGATTTAAAATTAGAATGGCCGTTTTTATGCTAGAGACGTTAAAGTCGTCTAAACGTTAAATGCGTCTGTAATAAAAACGGGACACATTAAAGTAGACGGCCAAACAAAAAAAAAATTCTAAAAAAAGCCATTCTCGGAAGCAATACAGGCAAAGAATTTGAAATATCATGTCGTTGTCGCGATAAAGAAAGTGAGGTTAGACAGAACCATTCCTTAGCGAAAACATGGCCAATACCATGTAAAAAATAAATAAATAGCATTTCGGATCTGAAAAGATCTACGGTCCCAAGGACCGCGAACGAAAATGCTGCCGGTCACCGGCGGGTGTACGGAGGATCTGGAGCAGATCTAGTCAGCCAGAAATAGAGATACAACCAAAGTATAGAGCAAGGCTGATACTACATAGCCTGCGAATACAGCCGCCTCTCATCGCTCCCGGCCGCAAGAGGCGTTCGCGCGAGAGAGCTCTCTCGAGCGGCCGGGAGCGATGAGAGGCGGCTGTATTCGCAGGCTGATACTACACTACGCTGATACTTGTTTTTTTTGGGACTCATGGTCACGCGCCGCTGTGACGTGGGTCAACTTGGCAAACGTTTGAATTCGAACTCATCTGTTGCCATCCGGTCACGTGCGATTCGGTAGAGAATTGGCGTTTGCGCTGATTTTTCTATCCTTTTGCTGTACACCGTGCTGACGAGACCCAACCAGGTCGAAACAGCTGTCCACGATTGCATTTTGGCTTTCAGTTTGGTCTCTGTCATGTCGTTGTCGCGTTAAATGTTCTATACGTAGTATCAGCCTTGCTCTATACTTTGATTGTCTCTCTTTTTTTGGCTGACTAGATCTGTTCCAGATCCTACGTAATTACCAGCAGCATTTTCGTTCGCGGTCCTTTGCTTCTTATTTATTAAAATAGTCCACCAGCAACCTGGGGTGCTCTTGCGTGGGTACCCGGGCGTGGGCGGTATCAACTATCTTTTGGTGTTCCAAAAAAACATCTTCTTTCTTCTATCCCTTCTTTAAACTTCTTAAAATTTAAATTTAAATCAAATTTAGGTTGAGTTGCTATAATTCATGAGTATAACACCGTTTATAGTAAAAGTAGAGAAAAACAATTCGTGTTCTGCGAGCCAAAGAAAAGAAAAGTATGGTGATGTAACGGTGATGTAACGGTCTTAAAGATTATACTTTTTATTCCACAGGTGAAACTCGTTCCATCACTTCACATATAACCTGTAACACTAAAAACGTAATCTACATGATACAATGTAACCGCTGCCATTTACAATACATTGGTGAAACTAAGCGACATCTTAAAGACAGATTTAACGAACATCGACGTTCCGTTGACAAACCTAACATTAAATCCAAACCTACTACTGTCTCTGAACACTTTCTTTCTCATTCTAACCATTCCAACACTGACATGCAACTTATTCCACTAGAAATAATTCACAATTCACGGGATTCTATTCGAAAACCCAGAGTGTCGTATTTAATAGATAGAGCAAAAACACTAGAGCCACGTGGGTTGAACAGACGTGATGAATTGTAGTTTACGTATACTAGCCTTATCTTTAGTTTTGATTATCTTGTAGGTCATTTCCGCCCCTCCTCTTTTTTTAAATATGTATTGCGACATTTTCCTTTATATAATGTTGTATTTTCATTTTGTAATTTAGTAACATCTTATAACCTGAAGAAGGCTGGTCTGGCCAGCCGAAATATTGTTTCAAATATATTCACTCGTTGTATCAGCTTTGCATTAGTCCTTGGGAGAGTAAAGTATTAATGAGTCAAATGAGTCAGGTCTGAAAAAAAAAGTTTCGGTAGAAACAATAAAATTAAGCATTACTTTTATTTATTTTATCTACTTGCTTTATTGCTGCCTGCACAAGGCAGCTGCCTATAAAATCTCAACCCGGACTTGTTTGTTAGCAGTTCCCAGGCCCTGCCGCGTAGCACCCGATCAGAAGCGAAAAATGTGGCGGCCTAAATTTTGTGAGTGCTACCGAAGAAAGTCTTTAATTCCCTTTGAACATAGTGCTTAAAGTAAATTGAGTTAAACCTGTTATGTTGTTTCTCAGCACTCAAAGACTCAAATCTGGGAACAGTCATTCTTTGACATTCGGTGTGTTGATGTTTGGGCCCGGTTTGAAGTAGAAAATCAGTCGCGAGTGCCAAGGAAAGTTCTTTTATATATGTATCCGTAAGTTACTTATTAGCTTGTCATGCTGGTGTACATTGGAAAGGGGAAACCCTAACCCTAAATTACTCTTTTTCGCCCTTCCCACTTGTCCCCCACGCACTGCTTTCTCATATCCAGTCTTAGTAGTTTTACCTACTTTTGTCTTCCATTAACCGAGATTTCTCATTATTAGGAAGAAAAATGACTTTGTATTCATCTTTTTTTTTCTGGGTGCATTTAAGTTATAATATGATTTGTACAGATACACTGGGGCCATTTCAGAATGGTAGCCAAAGGGAAGTTATCAATAATCAACAACAACTTAACAATGTCACTATTAGGTCTATCAATCTTCTTCCATCTTTGCAACTGACTGACCAACCTACTCTTCGATACTCTTTCGGTTGAGAGCAATGGGTGTCCTATAAAATACAGTGCGAGTGCACAAAAATGGGTGGACAAGAAACAGCATGCACCATGTGAATCCCCGAACTAATTTATATCCCGAAAACGTGAGCAACATCGGCAAAGTAAAATTGTACTGCGTCCGCTTGGGAAAGAGTTTTGAAAGTCACCCCTGCCCATTATCATAATATGTTATCTAGAAATAATTTATCAAATACAATGATTTAAAAAAAAAAAAACGTTTTATTGAAAACTGTAACCTCAAATGTCAAGCAAACAATCGCTCCAGATTAAAATGTGATGTAGTGAAAGTTAAGTTTCCACACCAATAGGGAGCTTAAGCAACAACGACGGCAACGCCAAGAAAAACGTCACTTGAAAAAAGAATTCGCGCTATTTTATACTACTTTGCAGTTGTTCCAATTTGTTTAGTTTGTCTGTTGTGTCTGGATTATCCAGGAGCTGAATTTAAAGGGATTGCTTTCCAGTTCAAATGGAGAAAGGAAAATTAACCGTCGTGTGTTCACGTTCTCCACAAAACCGATAATTTGATCATTTGACGTTGTTTTGCAGGGAACGGCAAAGAAATGTACCAAAATGTAAAGGCCGGCACACACAAGGGGACATGTTGCTTGGACATGAAGCGGGGACATGTTGCAGCGACAGTTTTCCTCGTGTGACATCCCCGTTTTTGCGAAAAAGTTCTGTTGCGGGGACACAATTTTGTCTACGCAACATGTTGCATGAAATTCAGCTGGTTTGAATTCGTGCGTCATGAAGCGGGGACAAAATGACCCCCATTTCAATGTTGCATCGTGTGCACTGCTCTTGCAAACTGTCCCCGCTACAAAATAGAAATGAACCAATAAAAACTCGCAATTGATTATCCCATGAGCATTCAGTAGCAGTCTTTCAAGATTTTTATACCTCAATCCGCTTTGTGTGCACCAGCTTGCGTACTGTCCCTGCAACATGCGCCTTTGCTGTGCACACGAAGGGGCTTGTCCCCGCTTTATGTCCCCGCTTCATGTCCCCGCAACATGTCCCCTAGTGTGTGCCGGCCTTAAAACGCACGTGCAACACGTGCAGAGGCATTGTTTTCGCTCATTAAGCCTATTGTTTTTGCCGTCGCCATCGTGGTTGTTTAAGCTCCCTAATAAGAAACTTATGAAAGTGCAATGTTTGCTTCCAAAACAAAGAAACATAGTTAACAACCTTGAAACAAATTTTTCCAATTTATTAAGACATTTAAAACTACATTTAAAGATTCATTAACCTCCTTGTCATTTACCTAGACAGCACAAAGCTGACAAGCAAAACTATGGAGGGTCTATAGTTTACCCTTCGTATGGTGACGAGTAAGTCATCAGTGTAACTTAGTCCCAACTTGTACTAGATTGGCAGACCTTAGTAACCTTGAAATTGAAATAAGATTTTAATTGGAGCTGGTGTAGCTCATCTTGTTGGAAAGTCATAGCATGGTTATTATAACAAACAAAATCAACTCGAGGAGGGGTCAGAGAGCAGGCGGAGAGTTGCGAGTTGCAAATTTCTCATCAGTTAGCATTCATTGTCAGCAAAACCTTTCACATATATCATTTCTGAGTGGTATATGCAACCTCTCCAAAGCACTCTAACCTCCCTTAAAGCTTAAACATTAACAAACACAAGGAGGATGTAGAAAAAAATCCTTCAACCGTAAAACTGGTTCAGGTTTGATTGCTGTTTATAGTGTGCTACAGCTGTAACAACAGCAAACCTGATCGGGACCACCTACTAACACAACTTTTGTCTGCAAGGTATATTAAGTTTGATTACGGTCCTCTGACAAAAAACTCTACATTAATATTGTCCACGCTGCTATTTTGCGTATGGTCATACTTTTGGACTTTTGTACAGGTAAGGTAGATGCACAGCGAAATAATTTCGCAGTTTGCTGTTTATTATGCTTCATGACGACAGCTCACGAATCCAAACTTGCACGTCCTGACAAGGACTCTGTACATGTACCTTTCCACCTGTCTACAAACTTTGCAGTGGTCTTAAACTGATAGTAACTACTGAAAATAATTTAAAAACAATTAAGCCCTTTTTTGCAAAAGACTTGAAATAGGGCCCAAACATCAGCTAGCATTGCCCATCATAATAGCAGCAGCTAGCAATATTTATTGCGGACCCATCACCAGAAGAAAGTTTCGATTCTCGAATTGCCATTTTGAATTTGAAAGGTAGTTTTGTAGCAAGTTTTGGGTCCTTAAACATAGAATTTATCGATACTTGGCTGGTTTTGTGCTCCAAAACAGTTGGTAGGTTTAGAAATCTTGTAATTTTGTACTCAATACATTGTACCCACAAAACAATGCCTTAAAAAAGATTTATTGCGACTGGAAATTTATATGTCATAAATGCCTTTGGGCATAAAAAGCATGTCTTAGCAGATGGACAGGGATTTCACTCACCTCACGATTCGCTGATTTGTCCGCCATATAGGGTTGGAAGTCAGCGATCCGATCTTTTTATGAAAAACCGCTGATCCGACCTGTTGACTCATGACTCATTTGACTCATAAAACATCCGTTGTCGTCCGTTCTCTACATGACTACTATGCCTGGTGAAAGTTGAACAGCGCGGCGGTGGTTTTACGGTAAGAGAGTCTGTATATTTTGCTGTCTTTCTTTATCATTCTTGCTATAATTCATGAGTATAACACCGCTATTTTACCTTGAGGAAACAGCAGGATGGTGAAGGCACCAGTTCAGGATAAATTCGATACGAAGTGAGCAGTGTAATCCATCACCAAGCGAGCGTGATTTCTGCCCTCGTAGCACAAGTTCTTGCAGACACCGTTGGATTGCTCTTCAAGCATCTTCAATCAGATGAGTTGAACTCTTGAGGTGCTTATGTTATATATCGTTTAAGTATTTATTGATATAAGCGTTAAATACACTTAGAGACAATCATCGCACCCGTAATTGATCGGGCTGGCTTGTTTGCCAAGCCTGCCCGATATATAAAATGGACGCTGTTTCGTAGTCACTTATTGACACGCCGGGGGGTCCGCCATATGAAAATGACGGGGTGTCCTTTAAGAATTTCGTTAGATGGGCATGGTTGAAAAGAAGTTTTATCGTTAAGAGCTACTAATTGTAAATTTTATATGGAAGTCTCCCCCTCCGGATTTTGGAGATTTGAGAGTAGATAAGTTAAAATATGTGGTGTAGGTGAAGTAAATGGGGATGTGGGTAGGCTAAGAAATTGATTAAAAGGTTGTTTGTGTAAAGGGTATTTGTTTATAGCGGTGTGGGAGGAAAGGATGAAGGGTGAATCGTCTTGATTGTTACGGCGTGCATTGAACGAGACAAAGCGAGACACCGAATTTGTCTCGCTTACGCCTAAAACGAGCCATTCTTCTCGGTCTTGTCTCGGTGATAATCTCGCTAGCATTTAGCATGATTGCATTGAGCGAGACTGATTTGATCCGATTTGTGAAACGCAACAAGCCATTTGTCAGGCTGTATTCTGGGCGAAAATTGAACGTGACAGAGAGAGACAACACATCTGTATTGTTTTAGAATGCGTTGTTTTAGCTAAACACATAAACTCACGGCTATGCACTCTGGGCGAGAATTAAACGTGACAGAGCGAGACATTTTCAGCATTTTAGAATGCGTATATTTAGGCTATTAAACTCGAGCACTAACCAAATTCACTGCACGCAAAACGGCAAGCAATTCGAAAAATACATTGGCAAATAATTTTCCCAGTCGTGAAAAGAGAGAATTGGAGGTAAGCAATTACATTGTACATGGAACATTAAAGAAACGTGGTTTTCTCCTATCGTTCATTGTTCTCTCAGTGATAAGATTTGCTGCTAAAAGCATTTAAATTAATTTTGAATGACGCAGGCTGGAAAACTTCAATTTAATTAAATGAGAAATCGAACATGATCTTTATGTCAACAATCACTGTCAAGGATGCTTATATTAGTATTTTACACACAGGAAAAAGTGAAGTGGCATTTATTGAGATAACTTGCAATGCATTTGTTAAAGATGTTATAAGCTTATTAGTATTTTGTGAAAGAAGGGGTGAAAGAACTAACGGATTTAATATGTACGTTGGAGTCTTATTAAATATTATCTTCTATGATTTATGTTCGATGTGGTGTAGATCGCATGTACAAAACTCACTAAAAGGTACCACGTGGTAATGTTTTTCCCCGCCGTTTCTCATTTTTTATACCTGTTTATAAAAGGCTCGTATTTCATTACTGAATATGTAGTGTTAAAAGTAACGTTATTGTTGTGGTGACTTGTTGAATTTAATAATGTGGTTTGTGATTTATATTGGTTAAGGGACGGACCGTTTAATTTTTTTGTTGGGGATGGGGGGTTAGGCAATTTCTTCTGAGTATGATTTTTTTTTCAGCATCTCTATTTGCAAGAATTTTCTTTTTTACCAAAATGCTGAAATTTTTTTTCACATGCTTACTTGTGCACGATTTTTTTTCTCTTAACAATTTCTTCTGCAGAAATTTTTCATACTTATCTTTCTAATTCAACACAAAAAGAATGCCTTATGTTAACTGAAGTTCCTGATGTTGTTTGTATGGGAGAGTTAACTTTCAATAAGAGTATAGTGAAAGTTATTATGGAAATTTACATTATTTAAATGACGGTATAATAGAAGAGAGTTGTTGTTTACCTTTGTTTGAGGCTTTTGAATCGTTGTTACGTGCTAATTAGAAGTCATTTATTTTGACAATAATAATTTATACAGTCGCTATTTTTGACACAAGGGATGGTTTGATTCACATAGTAGAGATCGTACAGGAATGAATGATCTATGTGGGACGCCGTGTGTATTGATTGAAATTAGTTCTCTTGAAGAGTTAGTAGAGTATTTTGAAAATTTGTATTTGGGACGTAATTGTTCAAATTTTAAGAAGGAAGCCCGATTATAATACTCGCAGAGTTTTCTTGTTTTTATTTAGAACGCATGCCTCCTGGAAAGTGTAGCAGATTTTGAATGGATTTGGGCAATAGGCTGTAAAAGTGCACAGTGATTCTTTTCCAACTTTTAATTTAATGAACTACCAAAACCACCATCGTTCAACATGAAATTCGAAAGTTTTTCAGCGACGCTGTGGCTAAATGCCCGGCAGCCGGGCACGGTCTCAAATAGACTAAATGCCCGGCAGTCAGAAATTTTCACAAAATTTTCACTTCAAGGTTCTTTCAAACCTTTTGAGAGTATTCGATGTTCCTTAAGAAATGTCAAGCGCTTCCAAAAATTATTTTGCTTTTCCAGTTGACGAAATATCCAAGCTTGGGCATACCGTAAGATCGCTATGTTCTCGACACTTCGAAAATTTCTGCTGATATTCGCAGTCAGAAATTTTCACAGAGTTTCAACTGAACGTCTCACTCAAACCTCTTAAGGACGTTCGCGCGAAAATCTTCTAACATTGATTTTTTTATAAAACTTTTGTTACAGCTAGGTTATGAGTTGTTCGTGTCAGAAATGCAAAAAAATGAGGGGGCCACCGACTTTGTTTCCATGATAAGATATCTGAAAGGCGAACCTTATTTTGAAAATTAAAAATTGGTCTTCTTACGAGATGAGACCCCAATGTCTGTAAATCTAAAAATATTGCAAATAAATCTCTAAAATGCAACTTTCTTTCCCAAATTTTATGCGAGTAGGTTTGTGCAGCAAATTCATTCAACTGGTGACGTGTTTTAAAGTAAATTTAATCTTTAAACAACAGCATTTGCAAACTCTGACAGCCGCAAATTGGCAGGATTCGATGTCACGCGGGTAGAAAAATGGAAAAAATTAAACTTTCTACATTGATTTTTTGTTCGTTTTTTCACAATCGGTCGAGAAGTGGCAAAGAAAATTATCTATCAAAAAAAAAAATTGGGGGTCACCGACCATCCAAGCGAGTTAAATCTAAGCAAAGTTAACACAACGGCTTCCAGTCCTTTATGTGCTAAGATTTCTTCTTTTGCGCGCGTGCTCGTGCATGACGTACATGTAGTATGGCGTTGCAACATGAATTGCGTGCGCAGTAAGGATGCGCATAAACAATTAGCGCAAATGTCCTTGAATATTTCGTCAACTAGAAAAGCAAAATAATTTTTGGAAGCGCTTGACATTTCTAAACGAACATTGAATACTCTCAAAAGGTTTGAAAGAGCCTTTTAGTGAAAATTCTATGAAAATTTCTGACTGCTGGGCATTTAGTCTATTTGAGGCCGTGTCCGGCAGTCTGTGCAGACATTTTCTAAGTTTCAAGAACATAGCGATCTTATAGTATGCCCAAGCTTGGATATTTCGTCAACTGGAAAATCAAAATAATTTTCGGAATCGCTTGACATTTCTAAAGGAACTTTGAATACTCTTAAGAGGTTTGAGTGAGACGTTCAGTTGAAACTCTGTGAAAATTTCTGACTGCGAGTCCCAGCAGAAATTTTCTAAGTGTCGAGAACATAGCGATCTTACGGTATGCCCAAGCTTGAATATTTCGTCAATTGGAAAAGCAAAATAATTTTTGGAAGCGCTTGACATTTCAAAAGGAACATCGAATAGTCTCAAAAGGTTTGAAAGAGCCTTTCAGTGAAAATTTTGTGAAAAATTCTGACTGCCGGGCATTTAGTCCATTTGAGATCGTGCCCGGCTGCTGGGCATTTAGCCACAGTGTATTAAATATCCTCCATTTTGAAAGTAATGCGCCAATCAATTCTAAACTTTATTGTCCTAGGGCCGATCAATTCTAAACTTTAGCATCGTCCCAGGGCATTTGAATTGTTGAAGATAATTTGGCTTTGGTTACTTTTAGGCCCGGGGGGGGGGGGGGGGGGGGGGGGGGGTGGGGGGGTACTCGGGTATATTTTGGGTGGGTATGTGCCGCCCGGGTCTCCAAATTTGGACCCCGTTTGCACTCAAAATGATACCCCGTTCTAGAAATAGGCCAATTTTTAATATCCTGTTCTAGAAAAAATAGCTGCTGATAATTTGAAGCTTTCGTGCGTTCGAAATATTATACCCTGTTCTAGGAAACGTCTCTAAAATGATACCTCGTTCTAGATCAGAAGTCCCAAAATCACGACCCCGTTGGGCGGCTCATACCCGTATAGGTATTTTGGGGGAGTACTCCCCCCGGGCTTTTAGGGGTGCCGCGCTATGTAGCGAAAGCAGGTGTATTTATGGCATGCGCTAAAATAGCGAGTTAACGTCGCGATCATATGGTGAATAAAATTGTCATTTTGAGAGAAAACGATGAATATTATTGAGTTTCTAAACGTAGTAATTTCTCTCGAGTCAGCAATTGCATGGTGTTAAAGAAAAAAACTGATAAAGAGCAACTACACATGTACGGAATGTGACATTTTGTGTTGGAGCAATTTTTGAGTGACATTTCGGTCTTTTATAACTTATCAAAATTTAATTTTTTCATTTCTGAACTTTAATTTGTACTTTGCTGACTCAATATGACGACATAAATTCACTATTTTAGCGTGTTAACGCAGTTGTTTTTCGCTACATAGCTCGGCAGCCAGGGGGGAACATACAAAAACGACGGCGGTGCTCGCCGGAAATTTTCGATAAACACCCTTAAAGGTACTAGAATCTTGTTTGATGGGTTTGTCTCAAATGAATTTTTACCCCTAAGTATGGTTGGCGAATTGGTGCAAAATTCACAAAGTTTATATTCATTCACACTTAACGCTGTTATTATTATTATTCACAAATATATTCATTCACATTCAACAACTAAGTTTTCATTCAAGAAATATATTTATTCACATTTAACGACGTATTTCTCATTCATGAATATATTCATTCACATTTACGGAATGTGTTCATTCACATTCAACGGTTTATATTCATTCACATTCACGATCGAAATATTAATTCAACACGGTGCAATATTCATTCAATGTTTTCTGCGCACCGTCTTTGGCATCATTAGGTCCCAGTTCCCGCTCTATCATTCCTGAACACAATATGGAGATGAAGGAAGGCCTAATGTAGGGCTAGACTCAAGACCCCAAACACAAGTGTTACATTGGCAGGATCTTTTTTCTGCAGCTCTCAATCTCCTACAAGAGTGCGAACGGGAATGGGACACTGCAGAAGTAGAAGTGAGAAAGAACATTCAAATAAGGCTAGAGTATCTCAGTTATAGTTGCTCTCCAGCAAGTACTGCCTATCATTAGTATCAACAGCGCTTGAAATACTGGGAAATATACATCTTTTGCATGGACAATAGATATGACACGACTCATCAAACTGCACAAACCTTGCAGTGTATTCTGTGACCACCCCTGAGGTCCTCCGATCTGGAAGCGTCGGGCAACCTTGGTATTCAATGTCGGAGGAAGTTCTTCTGCACCTTAGATCATCGGTTTTAGACCCCTAAAGGTAGGCTTTTACTCAACATTCTCGTTTCATCTGATTTTGGATTGAAATTACCGGTACCGGCAATTTACTAGACAACAAAAAAAAAACAAGAACATTTCAAGGGAAAAAACTTTTACTAGTTCACAGCACCAAGACCTTGCTACGTTTCACAGTTTCTTAAAAAAAGACCGTACACGTGAAACCTGACGATCTAAGGTGTAGAAGAACTTCCTCCGATATTGAATACCTAGGTGGCCCGATGCTTCCAGATCGGAAGACCTCAGGGGTGGTCACAGAATACACCGTGCAAGGGGCATGTACTAAAACCCGAAACTGACAACGAAACGAAACCACTGAAATGAAATGACCGAAACGAAACCACTGAAACGGCTGAAACAACCGAAACGAAACAAAATCACTGAAACAAGCGAAACCATTGAAAGGACCGACACGCAACGAAATCACCGAAACAAGCAAAACCATCAAAACGACCGACACAAAACGAAATCACCGAAACAAGTGAAACTGCCGAAACGAGGAATGTCGAGGAAGGTAACGGTTTCTCTCCAAACGTTGTCTCGCATATAGGAGCTAAATTTTGATTTTTTTTAAATAAATAAAATAAATAAATCACTTTATTTAAGTGTCAAAGGTATTTAGCACGCAAGTACTAATTGGGGACACTTTCCAGATCTAATTGGAATTTGGAAGTGTTGGTTTTTGAGGAGAGGGGAAAACCAGAGTACCCGGAGATTAACCTCTTGGAGCAAGGAGAGAACCATCAACAAACTCAGCCCACATATGACGCCGAGGCCGGGAATAGAACCCGGGCCACATTGGTGGGAGGCGAGCGCTCTCACCACTGCGCCACCCCTGCTCCCCCAAGCAAATACGAGTTTGTTTCAGGAACTCATAACTCAAGAACTGCCTGCATCAGTGACTTAAAGAGTCTTCAGAGAACTGGTCATGCAACACTAAGATAAACATCCTGTTATTTATTTTCAATCGCCCTTCTGTAAACAAACACCCTGGGTATCAGGTATCAGAGGGTTTCTTTTGCTGCAAAATTCAAACCATGGAGGAATATATTAGCAAAGATAAAATGTACATGAATGTAGAATGGGTTGATGTGAGCATTCAATGCAGTGGAACCCCGCTCTACGGACACCCGCTTAATACAGACACCTGCTTATAACGAACAGTTTCGTTTGTCCCGACAAAAAGCTCATATATTTCTCTAAAATTAACCCGCTTTATACGGACACCGGTTAATACGGACAACGGACACTTTTCTGTGTCCCGAGTATTAATTGCGGAATACTATTCCAAAAAAATCTTCCAATAACGCTCGGACAGAATCTCCTGAGATTAGTTCGAAATGGGGCAACCCTAAAAACCGGAAATCGGAATCCGGAATCCGGAATCCAGAATCCAGAATGCGGAAACCGGAATCTGGCGTTTTTTTGGTAGAATCCGAAAACGGATTTGTGATCCCAGATCATATGGATTTTTCAACACACAAAAAAAACGAAAATCCGAAAAAAATATTATTCGCCCTGTAGTTATCGCCGCACCAAAGTGGATTTGTCCAGTATTGCCGCCCTACAATGGTTGCAACATTTCATCAACAAGCGCATTATCTGCTCGTTTAAAAATCTATTTACGTTCAAAATCAATCACAACCTCAGGAATGTATAACAAATGAAGTTATCCTGAGAGTAATGATGAAATCTCACCTGAATTGTCCATGATATATACTTTATGGCGTCCTTTACTGCGAGAAAGACAAAAATGGCATGCAAATGAAATATTGGCGGGACGAGTAAATTTGCATCAAGACCGCTTGACAGGTGTACTATTTTCGGACCTTTCCCCCCCAAAAAAAACGCTCGGTTTATGGATTTCAAAAATTTAGATTGAGATCCACTCGGAGTGTGGATTCTTTAGATTCATGATCCGTTTTTAACCCGTGAATACACGCACGCCTAATGAACGGGTAGCGCGCAGGTTAACGGTAAACGGAGACAGATATGCAAATGAACACTCATTTGCTCCTTCCATCAGCTGTAAACTTAGTGACGTATTTTATAATGCTTTGTTACGAATGCGTTTCGTAACAAGAACAGTGTGAATCCAGCGATAACAATAACTAATTTGTGAATATAAACAACAATAAGCTTAAAGATGTTTCGCATTTGGAGTCTTTAATGCGACATAAAATTGATCTAAAAGGATTTTCCAATCGAGACAAGCGTTTTGATGCATATCTACCTTTAAATAACAAAATTTAGTCTTAATAGAGCATGTGTTCCTCGATGGCCTCGTGGGCTAAGGTTCTGGATTTGCACTCGGGAGGCCCGGATTCAATTCACGCCCGTGACATTTTTGTTTTCCTCGAACTGGACATTATGAAAGTGATTTCCTTTTTTTTTTTTTGCGTTTGTCAAAAGTCCTTACGGTTATTTTTTTTAAAAAAATATCGAACCGTGTCAGTGTGAAAACATAAGCTTACCGAAATATTGCGTTGCGTGTAAGCATTTCTTATTCACGGGTTGGTACTCAGGAGCCTTTGATTGGATTTTAGTAGCTGTTCTGGAAATGTCCACGGCATATTAAAGCGAGAATAGACATGCAGTCCTTTGCAGCAAGTGCTTTCATAAACATATGTCTTGCACTTCTTGCTCTAAAGTAAGTAAGTAAGTAAGTAACCTTATTAATGTGGTCTAATACACTTAGCTCATTACAGTATTGTAAGTATCGCTATTTTCCCGGTATTGCCACTTACAAAAATAAAAGAAAAATGAAAACACTAAGATATAATATAAAAATCAGAGAATATGTGTACAATAATAATATAACAATATTTGGACGACGTTCAAGCCAACTTACTCAGTGCCTTCCATTATTAGTTTTCTTATGGTGGCTTATTAGACGCAAAATCTCCTGAGTAAGAGATAGACTTGAAGGGCCTAAGTCCTCTTTTTCTGGATCGTTTTTAATGATCGCATTTCATACGATGCTTCCTGGCGATTGAATTTAATTAAGAAATAAACAGTGATATTCTTTTTATTATAAAGAGGCTTAAAAAAGGATTCCGGATTCCGGTTTCCGGTTTCCGGATTCCGGATTCCGGAATCCGGAATCCGGAATCCGGATTCTGATTTCCGGGTTTTAGGGTTGCCCTTCGAAATGAGGGTATGACTACTTGGTTAGATGATGCACTGCGGTTATTGTAGTTATGTACGTTCTATGGCTTCATGCGTTCATTTTATGGCATTCATTGTAAAAAGCCTCACCCACAAACATAACAAAAGAAATTTTAGAGCAGGTATCTTGAGAATTTGGATTCCTATTTGTCAATTTATTAACGAAGTGCATTCGTTCGCGTGTTAGTCGATCAATGTGGTTCATTCAGTTTACTTTGACTTTGGGTCTCGAAGATGCTCTGCGAGAGAGACAAGACTTGTTTTCCTAGAAAATCGTAAAAAAATTTTCTCCTCATACTTGATGCCAAATCAAGAAAATCCTAATTTTTAGGATCAAAAAGTGGGGTCGACTTGTACACCAGTTCTACTTATACACCGGAAAATACGTTAAGTAGTTTTAGACGTTTCGTTTCAGTCGTTTCTTTCGTTTAGGTGTTTCCCCTTTTTCGGTGATTTCATTTCGTTTCGGTGGTTTCGCTTATTTCGTTTATTGTTTTGGGTTTTAGTACATGCCACTTCAAGGTTTGTGCAGTTTGATAAGTCGTGTCGTATCCATTGTCCATGCAAAAGATGTATATTTCCCAGTATTTCATTCAGTACTGCCCTGTTGATACTGACGATTAGGATAGGCAGTACTTGCTGGAGAGCTACTATAAGATACCCTAGCGTTATTTGGATGTTCTCTTTCACTTCTACTTCCGCAGTGTCCCATTCCCGTTCGCACTCTTGTAGGAGATCAAGAGCTGCAGAAAAAAGATCCTGCCAACGTAACACTTGTGTTTGGGGTCTTTGGTCTACCCCTACATTAGGCCTTCCTTCATCCGCCATATTGTGTTCAGGAATGATAGAGTGGGAGCTGGGACCTAATGATGTGCAAAGACAGTGCACAGAAAATGTTGAATGAATATTGCGCAGTGTTGAATTAATATTTTGATTGTGAATGTGAATGAATATAAACCGTAGAATGTGAATGAACATATTTGTGAATAACAAATATGTCGTTAAATGTGAACAAATATATTTCTTGAATGTGAATGAATATATTCGTGAATAATAATAACAGTGTTAAATGTGAATGAATATATTTCTTGAATGAAAACTTAGTTGTTGAATTTGAATAACAATAACAGCGTTAAATGTGAATGAAACTTTGTGAATTTTGCACCATTTTGCCAACCGTACCTAAGAGGTGCCAATTCTCAAACAACACATGTCATATTCTGTCATATTTTTTTCGGCTTTATACCCTAAAAGGTACCACAATAATTCTAACTGTGGTCATTTTACATTTAAGTACCCTAAGAGGTACCAATCTGCAAATTTTGAACCCTAAAAGGTATGATGAGAACCCTGTCATTTTTATATGGGAGTTCCCCACCCCCGTGGTTCGGCACCCCTAAAAGTAATTAAAGCTGATAATTGGGCTCGTTCAAATGCGTTACTCTAGTGCCATACTCAAATGCCCCACCCTAAGAAGGGACCCAAGGACAAATGTGTAAATTGTGGGATTATAAAAATGCATTTTGCCTTAATTTTGGTGTATGGCCCAGGTTGCACTTGAGAAATTTTCTAGAACATTTGTTTACTTTGCGGCAAAAATCTGTCAACGCACAATTTTTTAAAGTTTTTTTAAGTGCAACCAGAAAAAAATACACTGTAACAGTTTCATTTGTTTGCATCTTTGCTTTTATAGACACAAGCAACAAGAGAGTTTTTCACCCAAAACAAAAGTCATGTACATGTACAAACAAGATGGCTTCTCTGTTCACTAATAAAATGCTGATAGAACATCGGTCAAGATGTGAATGTCTAGGTAAGTGGAATCACATTCAGTTTGGAAGATATACATTATTTTAAAAATCCTATTAAGGTGGCTCCCTTTAGTTTTATATTCCACCATGCATTGATTACAAAAGCTTTTGTAATTTAGTGCACACTCGCATGAAAATGTAGGTTTTTTCAATGTTTTATGTCAGAATTAACCCATTGACTCCTGAGAATTTTTACGTTTTTGAGTGATTTTCTGCATATAAACGAGCCATAGGATTTCGAGACTCCATATTTGGGCTTACTATCGAAAGTGCTGCTGTTCTAAAACACTGATGGCTCGAGTTTACTGGAAATGTCATTCTGATGTTGTCATTTTGCTTTGTTGAATTGCAATAAAGGGTCAAATATGGTGTATCTGCGATTTTTAGTAAGTTCACAGCCATTTTTCATCTTTAGTAGAAGCCTGATGAGGATCATTAAGCTTGAAGGTAGTTCAGAGTCCACTTTCTCAATGAAGCGAAGTAGCCTTGGGACTCGACTCTGGATGAATTTCTCGACCCACTACGGCATATTTTGGAAGTTGTGACCACTGAAAAACACAACAAGCGCGTAATTTTGGTGGTAGGTCGGAGTGGCTGTGGACTTAGTATAAATATGAAATGTGTGGGGAAAGAAACGAACGCTGTCAAAAATTGTGGCTATTTTCCAGCATGCAGTGCAGTGGTGATGTTGAAAATCGAGGCAAGGTCAGTATGCACTAGAACGAGAGGCTATAGCTCGGCCCAGGCAACAAATAAGAGCAAAAAAGTTCGCTGCTAAGCTAGGACTAGGACTGAATTTTGCTGTGAATGTTGACTTTTGGGTTTGCAACGATGATTTGAATAAAAAAACTAAAGACAAAAACGTGATTTTTGTTGTTTTTCTATGACGTTAAAAACGGTCATTTTTGTTATTGTCCAAATTCAAACGCTGATATAGACCTTTCCCACATTCCTGTGAACAAAGGCACCAACTCGAGGCTGGGGTGGACAAAATACAGTGATTTGTATGAAATTGTCCACCCAAGCCTCGACCTCGTTTCATTGTGTGTGCTCACTGGAGTGGAATGCGGGAAATGTCTATTCTGCAAAAATCGCTGACTTTTTTGTGTTAATTGGGTATCTCAATTTGAGGGACTTTCTAGTCAATGCTCACAACTGCTAGTTAAGGCAAGTTCGCACGATTGAGAAAGTGAAATGATATATATGAAATAAATCATATATGAACTGCGGAAATGAAATCAAATGAAGAATGATCCTCGCAGTTGTGAACGCAATTTAAGCAATTGCGAAAAGAAGCCTGAAAAAAAAAATTCAGGACTTCAACGGGGTTCGAACCCGTGACCTCGCGATACCGGCGTGATGCTCTACCAACTAAGCTATGAAGCCACTGACGTTGGGAGCGATCAATTGTAGGTTCATATGTTCCCGTGAAAGGAGTGAATGTGAAATGATATATATGAAATAAATCATATATGAACTGCGGAAATGAAATCAAATGAAGAATGATCCTCGCAGTTGTGAATGCAATTTAAGCAATTGCGAAAAGAAGCCTGAAAAAAAATTAAGGACTTCAACGGGGTTCGAACCCGTGACCTCGCGATACCGGTGCGATGCTCTACCAACTAAGCTATGAAGCCACTGACGTTGGGAGCGATCAATTGTAGGTTCATATGTTCCCGTGAAAGGAGTGAGTGTGAAATGATATATATGAAATAAATCATATATGAACTGCGTAAATGAAATCAAATGAAGAATGATCCTCGTAGTTGTGAACGCAATTTAAGCAATTGCGAAAAGAAGCCTGAAAAAAAAATTCAGGACTTCAACAGGGTTCGAACCCGTGACCTCGCGATACCGGTGCGATGCTCTACCAACTAAGCTATGAAGCCACTGACGTTGGGAGCGATCAATTGTAGGTTCACATGTTCATATGATTGAGAAAGTTGCAATTTTTTAAAGCAGTGGAGTCTTGTACAGGCGGTTTCGGGCGGTTCAGGTGTTGTTCAGGTGTCAATGGGTTAAGGTGATTCCCTAGTATCGCATCGCGTAACAATACTGTGCATAATATCTTGCATCATTTGCGCGTGTAGAAGCGCATGTGTATTCCAAAGCAAAGGAGTTTCCTAAGAGGATTCCGTTTGCTAAGTAAATAAGTGGTTTTTTTCTCCTAAACGGACATGGTGACCTTTCCTTTTTATTCCATGTGTTTGAAGAAAATACTACATTTACTCCATTATATATCCAAATTTGAAAAATATTTCATTTGTAGATTTTGAAATGTTAAGCCAGAAAATATGCTGACAGGAAATATGCTTATGGGTAAAAATGATGTGAGCCAAACTCACAAAACAGGTCTCTAGTACCTTTTAGGGGTTCCCTTCAAAATTTCTAATGATCACTACTGTCCATTTTATGTGGGAGCTACCCACCCTATAGGGTATATGTCTGGCCAATTCTTAGTTAGGATCCATGGGTACTCCTGACCATCATGCATTACAAGATATATAGGTTACGGTAAGTGTGGCCCCAGCGGTTATGGAGTTTGAGCATCATCTTTAGCTTTGCAATGTGGTGTCATGAGTATCGTGAGAATGCATGGAGTAATTGGCATGAAAAATGAAAACATTTTAGGGTTAATGGTCCCCATGTAAGTCTAAGACATACTCATATAGCTATTTGTCCATTTAAAGCACCCTGTAATCTTTTCTAAATATCCTTTTGTGCTACTGGTATACTTTCAACACTGTGACTGCTGTTGTGGACACAAAACCATTAACCAAAATACTCTGAAAACCATTTTGAAGGATAATATAAAGATACACACTCAAGATTTATACTTGTTAGTACTTTTAACACTGTAAAGATTAGGACCTACAGTGTACTCCGTTGCAGCTGTGGACAACTAAATTGGACACAACTATTATAAAAAAATATACAGATTTAGGCCAGGTACAATAATTTTAATAGGAAAGAGAATAATTTGAAATCCCTATACTAACGGAAGTATCTTCTGAACCAGAATATTTTCAACAGACAAATGGAGGAAATAATTCTGAAAAGCACCTTGTTTAGTCTAATTAAATATGGCAGTGTATACTGTTTTGTCATACTATATTTACATGTAAGAAGGTTTTCGATTTAAATCAAAACCTAAACGCTAGGCTAGGAGTATAAACAAGATGCATGCTCTTTAGTTTTTTTATTATTTTTTAGTCTGAACCGGACCCAACATGATTAAACCAGAAAGAATCCTCATAATTCAACACCGCGCCTTCGCTAAAATTATCTCATTTCCAAGCGGGCTTCTTCGTTTGTGGATCCTGCGTGAGATAGCGATCAAAATGTGCATGCCAAGTCGCCGCGAGTCGAGCTATAAAGAAGCAGTGTGACATAATGTGGTTGCTCTCCAATTCGAAGAAGTCTGCACGGTTTTGCTGGAGAAATCGAACTCAGTTTACTGTACCTGTCTGATGGGAAGAAAGGTAATGCACTGTTTGGTCCGAAGTTATGAATTGCTAGAGCAAGTTGTCTTTTTAGGTTCTCAAGCCAAACATTTTTTCCAGTCTTTCGGTCTTTCCTCTCTTTCCGCCATGTTTGTTTTCAAATATGGTGTACACGTTTTACGTCACAGGGCATGTCACGTGACCTTTTGGCCACGCGATGGCCGGGACACTTTTTAGGCTAAAAGCGCGTATTTTGAAGGCGAAAAAAGGCTTTTTCGAAATTTCAAACACTTTAAAAGCTTGTAGTCGTTTTTTACACATATTAAACTACAAGAAACTGAAGAAAAAAATTTCGTGTCATACGCTCTTTAATCCAGAAAAGAATAATGTAACAGCCTTATTCAATATGTCTTCGAAGTGAGTACCAAACATTAAAAATAATGATTATTAAAGTCTATGAAAGTAATATATCAAAGCCTCTAGCTTCATAGGGTGAGCCCTCTCATCTCATGGGGACTTCTTCTTGTCTTATGCGAACCAACTGTTGTCCTTGGTGACGCTTTTTCTCTTTGACTGTTGCTTGGCTATTTTCTTTTTGCAGTCTTTTTCTGTCTTTAACATTTATAGAGTGGCTTGTGTGTGAACCACCACTGCTTTCTGCCCCTTTGTGAAAATAGCATATTGCCAATGTTGCTACACAGAGTAAGGCTTTGGCATCATTCGACACCATGATGCTTGTGTTTTGGACATTAAACCCAAAACAGAGAGTAAATGCATTTACATGTATTTATTTCGCATATTTCAGACACTCCACTTTGAAACATGAAACAAAGCCACAATTTCTTGTTTAAGCAACGAGCCTTGCATAAACTGCAGGTTGAAATAAACACAGGTCCACAGATCCAGGCTGTTATTGTATTGTATGTATGTGGTATCCCATGGCTCAGTGGAAGATCATTTTTGTAATGAATGTGATCCTGTGTTTTTAAATAAAAGATGATGATGATGAAATTGTAGTGCTCTCTATTGAAAACTAAGACACAACATATGTGGGTCTTTACAGAAAAAGACTTAAAAACTTAAGAAAGAATTGAAAACTAAGCCGATTCCAATCAGCTGGACTTATTTGACCTTAATTGTAAGCAGTATCAGCTAATAAAAACATTGACTATTCTCAGAAAGAATAATCGTATTATTGCCTTTCCACAGAAAGCAAAAACACAAATATTCACAAATATAACCTTTGAAACGCATCTTTGACTACCTTTGAGAAAAACGTGGGTTCTTTACAACACGCACTCCATTTTCCTGGCCATCATCTCGCAGTGCTCTCAAAAACACTTTCCCAATCAGCTCAACAAGAACTAGCAATCATGAAAATTTTAGTTCAAAAGCTTTATTCCTTCCTGATACAGTATATCGGCAGGAGAGAGCCGCCTGGTAACTTCCTCAGCAAACCTGGCAACTAGCTAATCCATGACCCCAGAAGGGAGCATAAACTGCTGTTCTTGTTCCAGTGGTGGGTCACTAGTTTCAGATAAGGAGGGGGCTGCAGAATGCCTGGACCTGCTCCTGACTGGTTCACCCATGGCAGCTATGGAGACGGCCTTGGCTGAAGTATTGCATGACCCTCTTGAACACTTTGGAAGCATCCTGACCTGTCATTTTAACACAAGAATAATCAAGCATAAGACATTTGTTAGTCGGCAGTATGATACGTGAACCACTACTCTTCAAGGCCCTCATCAAGGTCTGGCGCACTCGAGTTCATGCAACTGTCTCCCTTACAGACACCAGGCAGAAGAGCATTCCAGTCTGTGCTTTTGTATGAACATTGCTGGGTGTTACAATCCGTCTTACAGTTGCATTGGATGGATTCAAGCAGAGACTGGTGCGCTGGCAGACGGTCTGTAAGCACAGGGAGCAGCTTGCTATCGGCCTGTCTCCATCCCCAGTCTTGTGGTGGCAATTCCACGCCATTTCACTGCTGTACCTGGTAGTGCACTCTTAGACTATTTTGCTCAATATGAGGAAGGCAGAAGATTTTGAGGTGGCAAATAATTTTTATTACTTACTGAAAGTTCCTTGTTCAGAAAGCCCAAGCGGCAGAATTCGTATACACAAACGCAAGCTTATATGTAAGCTTACACACAAACGGCAGAATACGCAAATCAAAATCTGCCCCTTTTACTGCAGTTGTAAGATAACTGACTGATTTTTTCGATTGAGTTCGATCAGTATTCAAAATTATCCTAACGGAAAATCTGTTCACTTTTCTTTTCTTACTCCTTGGTCTTGTGCACAATAATTTTGTACTTTGAAAGCAACATTTGCCAAGCTTCATTCGTCAAAACAAAAAACAAAATTTACCTGTTTCTGGGTATCCAACAAAGACTGTAAAAACATGAGCGGCTGACTGTGCATCAACGTTTACACTCGTGCTTGGTTATGCTCCAAAAGGTATGCAGTTTTAGTCAGCAGCGAGGGGATGAAGTATCCTTCACAACTTCCCACTGACAAGGCTTTGTTTTTGACAAATTTGTAGATATTGTCTGAAAACAATTTCTGGTAAGGAAACTGCTTCGTTGAGTGGCTTCTGGAGATTTACCCAGGTTTGCTCGTGTTGTTTGCTGAGTTTCTATAAAAAGCTATGAAAAATACTATTTACAACTAGAATCTATATGTATTGACCATTATAAGAAATAAAAAATCTATAAAAAGGGAGTGAAAAGATCTATATACAATTTATATTTACAACTATTTACAAGCAAGAAAACTATATACAAACTTGAAAACTTAAATGTCGAGTGGAGTTGTGCTCACGCTATCTGCGATAACTTTTCTTTTTGGATAAAAATACGAGAATGCATCTCTCACTTGAGTGTAGGTATACATGGTATTATTTACAACTCTGAAACCACGATTGACCCCAGCACTATTTTGTTTTGATAACAACACATTTAAATACTTATCCTTATTAATGTCCTTACATTTCTTGTGGACACCTTTACAACTAAACTTATCTTTTGCCCCAAAACAGTAATAAGTCTTACTACACAACCCCACAATACCTTCCCCCTCGCACTCAACTTTGAAAAGCCCTGGCTTTCTCTTATCATAGGCCTTATGTTCGGGCATGTCCATGCGGGGAAACCAGTTACACTTATCTTGCTCAAACTCAGCCTTTAATTCTGGTTTGACTGAACTTTCAACGCTTTCCCCAGAAATCGCGATATGAGCTGAATTCGTATCCATTTCACACATTTTAAAATCTCTACGGTCTAGATATTTGTCTAAAAAATCAAAATGAAACTAGCATGCGAAGTTTGGCATACTGGCAAGCAAAAAAATCTGATTTAACTTAATTGTTTTCTTACAAGACTCAACTTCGTACGTGTCTTCGGTAATATTGTCGAGCTTGCGGACGAGAGGGGTGTTCACTTTACGGCTGGCTTCAGCATCACTGCAATACTCCACGTTCTTATGCCCCAAGAGGTTACAAATCGTTTTTCTGTTCGCACTATTGCCAGTCTAGAAATAAAATAAATAATGAAATCAGTTGGTTGAATGTAAAGTTTTTTCACAGCCCCTAAGTCCCTGAAAAGAAACAACAACAACTTACCAATTTCATCACGTGTCCACGATGATGACCTCTCCAACGGGTGTAAAGCAGGGCTTAGGAGTAAACTCAATCACCTGGTACACTTTGGTGACTTCCAAACCATGCTTCAAGTACCATTTGAGGAGGGGTGTGGCCAACACAATCTTTTCCCCTTTGAGGCTCCCGATCAAACTGCGTCGCGGCTGGGCCATGATGTTGTTTTCCTCAGCGTAAGCCTTCATATAGTCCCCAATATCGTCACGGGTGATGTTGGTGTTCTTGAAAATGGGGCACATTTCACTAAATTTTTCTTTCAAATGCTCAGGAACACGAATATCCACTTCCATGCACCCAAACAAACGCTCATTTCGCACCTCGCTCAAAACTCGCTTGGGGCTCATCATTTTCATTTGATCTAACTTTGTTTTTACTTCGGTGGCGATGAATCTTTGTAATTCTTGTTTCGTTTTCTTCATCTCTTGCCACTGACATTCCCACATCTCAACGACATTGTACCCTTTGCTTTCAATGTACTCTGTATTGGCTCTGGTTTCTTCCAGTAGTTCCACCATGGGTTTGTTCCGCTTTTCATTGAAGTTTTTTCCTTGATTGAGAGAGCAGTTATGTCTGTGCCAGTAACAGCCATGGAATTGATACACGGTTTGTGTCTACATGTTGAATCCGTCGACGGAAAGTCTACAATCTCCTATACGCTTTTCCGTATTGTTCAGTTGGTGACGGATATGAATTCTCTCCTTGTGCGCCACCCACTCTAACCATTCAATCGCCATACGAATAGACCCCTTTGGTTTGAAGCTGTCTTCTGACAACCTTGTAAAGCTTCCCGTTGCCATGTCTTGCATTATAGCCCATAGATGTAACGCATTCGCATTGTAGCCCACGATCTTCTGACACATCTTGACCTTTTTCAGCTTCTCTGATTTTCATTTTGCCGGTTTCATGATATCGATGCAAGATGATGCTAGGTCCACAGGTGTTGTTGTCTTTGATCAGATTATACAGGTCACTGTTGGCTCTATGAAAGAGACTGAAGTAAGTTTTTTCCTCCAGGAACGAGAACAGGTACTTGAGGGTGAGGCCAGGGACCGAGATACCATCTTTAAACATGTCGATCTTTCTCTCCTGCCAAAACGCTCATCTTCTCCACCGCCTCCAGGAAAGGTACCACATCCAGATTATTGTACCATATTAAGAAATCTTTAAAGCTGGTCATCTGATTTTCCTCCCAGACTTGTTGGCAGTACTGGTACTCTTCCTCTGTGATGTTTTGGTTCTTCAGACTTGAGTAGAACGCGGCATGAGGGGGCAGCAATGTTTCTTCTAGCTTGGCCAGATTATCAACCCACTCGTACGGAAAGAACCCTTTGGTTTGCTCACACTCGTAGGCCTTTAAAAATTGATCATAGCTAAATCCTCGTGCTAAATAGTTGATGTTAAGGAGCTTGAGAACCTCGGTCTTGAGACACATAGTTGTTGTTTCTCTTGACTGTAAACTTGATTGGGTGGTGTTCAATGAGGTACGGGAACAGAAATTCTTTAACAGCTTTTAAACCGTATTTGCCCCAGTTGAAGCCCAGTACAGGAAGTTCTCTGAGGTACTCTGTCAGTTTTTCTTCCAGCTTGTTAAACACTTTGTGGTCACTGGTTTGTTCTTCTCCAAACAGTAAATCTTCGAGTTCTGCCAGCTCTTCGCGCCGCTGTCTTTGTTCCTCTCTTCTCCCACTATCCAGTTAGTAGTAGTAGTAGTTTTTTTTTTTTTACAAGAATGAACAATTAAAAACATAAAGAGAAAAAAGGGCTTAAAATAGTTAAACTGATACCTTGCCCTCATAGTTGGAAAATATAAAGGAGATTTAATTAAGTGGATATAAAGGAGAAAATGCTACAATAAACAAATAAACATGCACACACACATATGAAAGCAATATGTATATTAAGTACGAGTAGATAAAGCAACTAAATCAATCTAGCATTTATTTAGTATTGGGATAAGTAATGACTGAAAAGAGATTTCTTAAATAGTTTTTTTAGTAGGCTTAGAACGGATGGAAAGGGGAAGAACGTTACAGAAATATCGTCCAATGATGGGAGAGAACTTTCTAATTTTTGTTCTATAAAAGGGAATATATAGTTGTTCTGAAGAGGCATTATGGGTAGTATAACTATGTTGTTCTGATAACAGTGATATGATAAAATTGGAGGGTTCAGGATCACATGAGATCAAAGAAAAAGAGACATGTATGAGTGTCTACGTTTAATCTTCGATAAAATGAAGGATCGTTTTCATTTACTTCATCGTTGAGAAACGCAATCTTCTTCGTTCTCTGGCTCGATTTCTTCTTCACCATCTTCGTCATCACTTGCCATTAAATCTATACTCCGGCTCTCATCTTTGCTCTCTTCTTCACTTTCTTCTTCTGTTTCAGAGCTTTCTTGTTAGTCTACGAGCATATGGGCTAACTGATCTTCCTCTGTCTCGCTGCGGTTTGGGGCCTTTGCTGCCTCGAGAGCCTGAAACACGAGCAAACTGTTCACAGAGCAGAGACGAACTTTTGGTGCTGATAGAAACAAGGTACTTGACGAAATCTTCTAACAGGTGGTTAAGGTCGCCTTCAGAGACAAAGCACTTGGGGACTTGGTAACCTAGCACATTACTGCATACACTGACACTGAGGGGAACATACGATGATTGCCAGGTCAACTTGTCACAGGTCTTCACGTGTTGTCTTAAGTTACTTGCTCGCTTCCAGTACTTGCCACATTGTGAGCAACAGAAGGATTTACTGTAGCGGGCCAGGTCTTTGATGTACGAGAAGTGGTTTTCGTAGAAGTTCAAGTAGAGGGTGCTATCGTAATGGCGGTGATAACGGCGGATAAGTGTGGCTGTCATCTCGGTATGTCTTCATCATCGTCGGTGGAGCTGTGTTTCTGGGTAGGGGCGAGAGTGTACACTTGGATGTTTACTTCAAATAACTTCTTGAGGTCATCTAATTCGGCTAATTTGACTCCATGAAACTTTTCTTTTTACACAGACCAGCGTCTCGGTACTTTTGATAATAGTACTGCGTATCACGTTCCAGGTTCTTTGTGTGGCAGCCGTTATGAAGCGCGAAACAGCGAAAGAAGCAGAGATTGTCTTCATAAGCTTAACCCGTGTTGCAGTTGTTTTCCAAACCATCGATTCCACGGCTTTCTACGATGTAATGAGTTAGAATGTTTCCACGTCCAATGGGGCTCTCTCTCAACTTTGTGATGAACCAGGTCACATTGGTCACAAGATCGACCACCCATTTACTATTAGGCCTCTGTTGGCGAATCCACCCCAAGAAATCTATGTTGTTGATTTCTTCATACAAGCGGTCTAAATCTTCACAGTTGGAGACCAGGAAAGGTTGTTCCAACACCAGGTTATTATTGGTGGAGGAGTGGTGATACTGGAGGGCGCCCGTTTTTGTGTTGTGCAAAATAAACCCAAAGGAAAGATTCACCTTGAAAACGGTAGTCTGATCTGCAAAGGTCCGGCTAAGCTGTTCGCGAAGGCTTGTAGGACTGATGGTTGACAAGCGGAAATTATACCAGTCTTGTAAACGGTTAAGGCGGCTGAATCTTGTGTGGATCTGGGGCCAGTGTTGACAGTACACATCGGTAATATTTTCTTCGCTACTGGGAATGAGGTTTAAAGGAATAAAGACTGGATCTGCTTCCCAGCTAAAACTAGCAGCAGTGTTTTCAGCGCTTGTGGTGGGGGCTGTTTCTGAAGTGGTACTCGTGCTTGCTTGGTCTGACCTCTTAGATCTTTCCGCAGACAGAGCATCTGATGTTTTTGTGGCGGTACGCTTACCACTGGAACTGGTAGGTTGTTGTGGAGGTGGATGAGCAGTGCGAATATGAGCATTGTAGGATGCGATGTTGTGAAAGGTTTTGTGACAAGTATTACAATTGAAGGTATGCACGGCGATGCGTTTGTTGTGCACTTTCAAATGCTTGTTCAGATTCGATTTCGATCAAAAACCCTTGTTGCATCTAGGTCCGTTGAGGGGACTTCAAATTATCCAAACGGGTGAACATTTTGCCACAGGTTTCGCACTGATGCTCTTTTTGAGGCTTTTTGGCTGGAGGTTGACCACCACTACCCAAAAATAATGTTATCTAGTCTTAGTCATATAACCCTCTCAATCGAATAGACTTGCGCATTGAATTGAAAAACAGTATTTTAAGCTCAGTTGAAAAATAGTATTCACAAAAAAGTTCAAGATTTGTTTGTTTTGATTTCGTTCGCCTTATTAAATGATCTCAGTTCTCTCTTGGTCAATAACAATGAAACCAGAATTGAGTGTTTGATTAGTGAACGATAAAGAAGGAATTGAGCTTTTGATCGAATAGAAAACACGTGCTTTTAGAACAAGACTAAAAGCAAATCACTTAGAAAAAGACATTCGATCAAACATTTTAGAACAAGACTATGAAAACAGTTAGTTCAGAAAAACGTGAAAACGTAAAAACAACTCCGTTAATATAAATTATTTTTCTTTAAAAAACTTAGATTCATAACAATGAAACAAGAATTGAGCGAAGTCACTAAACAATGAAAAATTCACTTATAACAGAGTAAATTACTTGCATTTTCTAATGGGAACTGTTCCATGTCCTCGATCTCTCGCAGCTCAGTATTCGTAAACTATAAAGCAAAGAATATTGCGAGATTAATTAAAGATCAGTGAAATTAATTAAACTCCCTGTGGGTATTAGGCTTGACTTAGTCTTAACTCATGGAACAAAGAGGTGCTAATTTTTCATGAAAATTCAGTCCTGTCTGTTAGCATAATTAACGGTGTAGTTAAACGGCGGTCTGTGAAACAAGCTACAAAGCTTTATAACTAAGTAAGACATAGGAAAAATAAACTTACAGAATTGTGAAAGTCAAATTCATTTTCAACGTTTGTAGTTGGGACCTCATTGCTGGATGCCTGTGATAAGAGAATAAAAATGTGATCAAAAGAGAGAATTGAATCTTTAACGGTTATTTAAAGCAATGTTTGAATGATCTAAGAGTTAAAATTCACGCTCTAAAATAGTTATGAGAAGAAAGTTTAGAAATCAACTAGTAAACTTAAAAGCGTTTCGCTCACACGTTTGTTTTCTCAGTGGGAATAGTTATGAGAAGAAAGTTTAGCAAACGTAAAAGTGTTTCACTAACCATTATCGTGGTTTCAGGAATAACCTCAGATGTTGGGAAAAGATCTTCGGTGTGATCGGATGGAATCTGTAAAAGAAAAGGGAAATTGGTTATACAAGACTTATCACTTCTCAGTAACTGCAATATCCCTGACCTCATCAATTAATAGTCGAACAGTCTGTGCTTCCTTCAGACAGCCAAGGGATAAGGCCGTTTGATCCCAAAAAAAATAGCAGAAAAAATTAGTAACCTTTAAATGGTCTTTATTGTATACATATCCTATGTTACGATATTGCCTAAAATAACTACATAAATATAGATATGAAAGTCCTAAATCATTAGAAAAGTAGTAAAAAATAGTCAAAATATGTATAAGGTTACAGCTTATCTACAGATTCCCACAGTTATCTGTTACATTCATCCTCACATCCATCACACGTTAAAAACGCCATTCCGTATTCTCAATTTCTCAGACTTCGACGTCTATGTAGTGATGACTCTGATTTTTCCAACAAATCAGAAGAAATGTGCCAGTTTTTCAAGAAACGTGGGTACCCTGACTCTGTGGTCAATACGGGCCAACAACGTGCACAACAGATCGACAAACAATCAGCACTACAAACGCCACAGAAGGAAGAGAACGAGAGAATTCCATTCACCCTTACTTTCCACCCACACAACAACACAGTCAAAAGCATCATTTTAAAAAATTTCAAATTACTCCAAAACGACCCCGAAACTGGCAGAATTTTTTCACAACCCCCACTAATTTCATTCAAACGTGACAAAAACATAGGCAACTTTCTAGTTACGAGCGCACTGAAATCTGACGATGAACCGGGAACCTTTAAATGCACACGCACACGATGTAACACTTGTCCTTTAATTCACAACGCGGACAAAATAACAGGACCCAAACGATCTATTAAAATCACTGATCGTTTTACATGCACCTCCGTAAATGTTATCTACTACATAACATGTACTTTTTGCAAAAAGATATACATTGGCGAAACAGGGAGGAGACTGGGCGACCGTTTTCGTGAACATCTCCGAGACGTTGAAAAAAATGACAAAGACACATCCAAACCAGTCGCGCGCCATTTTAATCTTACTAACTATTCTAAACAACACATGACAATCTGCGGCCTTTCCCTACACCAGGGTAACACAGAAAGCCGTAAAAACCTAGAACAAAAAATCATCTTTCAAATCGGCACTCTCAAACCCCACGGAATCAACGAACGCTTTTCTTTCAACTAATTTACATTTGTTTTTCACGTCACCAAATTTCCACCAATAGCGTAGCTCCACCAATAGCGTAGCTCCACCGCTTACTATATAAAACCACACACTACCCACTACCTTGATTCGCTCCGACGAAGGGCTAGCGCTCGAAACGTCAGCTATTTGAACCTTTTTACGGTGGTCAATTTACCTTACCGACTCAGTCGATAAAACTAAATTCTCGCCTATTTAAGGGCCGACAAACCCTGCTTCATTTGTTTCTATTGTGATCAAGTTCTTCAGCCCCCCCCCCCCCCCCCCCCCCCCCCGGGAATTGCAAACATTTGCCTTACTGCACCAGGAAATTTTTTGGCAAAATACTGCATTTTATTGAAAGCTGTACCTTCCTCATTTCAGAGAAACACGGATACAGTGGCAATATTGAAATAATTCTTTTTGACCCCCAAAGAACTCATGTGAGTCCATAAAACTTTTTCAGACTTGTTTAATCAATGGCAAGATCTAAATGCAATGTGAAAATAATTAACATATAGTTTCATAAATTTTTATTCATTGAATGTTTAATATAATGTAGTTTTCCACAAAAATTTTGCATCATGGTATTAGTTGCTTACCTGGAATAGCTTTCTATGTTAGTTTCTTTACTTATCTGTTACTCTATCTTTTGTTGCTTCAAAACGTATTTTGTACCCAACTGTAGAAACTTGTTGGATACTTTGCAGGAGGCTTAAAAGGCATGCTGAAACGTCCCAGAACTGAAGGGTTCTGCCGGGAAGCTTTTAACATCTAGAACGTAGTGAAGGGGGTCCTTCGTGTCATTCAATTTCCATACCAAAATCAATCGTGACTTGCCTGTACGCGTTTTCCCTGCGTTTGTTGTGATTGGTCAGAGTAATTACTTTGGTTTTGGTTTTGGTTTTACGACACTCAAATGTAAACCGCTCCGCTCTGCATGTATGTATATGTTGTAGTTAATTTTTTATCTTAGATAATTTTTATTTTTCCATTGTTTTTGGGTATGGTAATATATGCTAATGAATTTGAAACAAAGGAAAAACAAAAATTACCTGAAATAAAAAATTAACTACAACATATACATGTACAGAGTAAACATATTATATTTCTTGGCATGCACACCTCCTTTTCTGGATTGAGAACAATATGTGGTCTCTTGTAAACTAGCTTGACTGGATAATCCCTGGGATACAAAAAAGAAAGAATGAAAGAAAGAAATATGAGAACATTTTTTCCATGCACTGTTGTTTTTTTGTGTTAAACGTTTAATCCGTCTTTCCTGCTGATGATGAAGAAATGAATCAATACCTTTCAAAGTGTATTTTTTGAAATGTTCCTGGTATGCGCACAAGATTGCCGAAGTCATCAGGAAACTGTTTTCTTAATTCCTCAGCTACATGAAAAGCGTCCAAGAACAAACTCTCTCCTCCTTCCACCTCTGGATCAAATCTACACGCAAACAGGAAAAAGAAAAAAAATAGTGAATACAAAAAGGCAACAACAGCCTATACATTTTCTTAAAGCTTAATAAATGTACAATGGCTCTATGTCTTTACTAGGAATAAGTGTCTCGCAGAACCTCGCGAGTAAATTAAGTCTTCACAAATGGTTGAAAGTCCGACGCACTAACCACTGGACCACTGCTCCTCCTCAGGGGAGGGTGCACCGCAAATTTAGCGACGGGGGGAGGGAGAGATGGGATTTCTGGTTGGGTTGCATGGCCATGAGCAATGAGAAATAGAACACAAACCGCGGTGATAAACATATTGAACTTATTCGTTTTTGATAAAAATTGACGTTTCGTATGCTACTACATACATTTTCAAAAATGACCGTCACAGTGTTGAAAACTATACTTATATAGTATTGAAAAGGGACTGGGACCGAGATTAAGTACAAAACTTAACAGTTGATCTACAAAAAGAAACAGCTAATTAATAAAGCATCAGCTTCTCGCTGCTGACGTTTGCATTAAAAGCTGGCTTCAGTTCTTGTATAAACAATGTTTCTTTGATTTTACAGTGGAAATCAGTTTTGCCCGACGCTAAGATATCAAAATGATCCCACTTGATGTTATGTCCAGTGGTGTTGACATGGTCAGCAATGGCTGATGTGCGGTCTTGCTTAGTGAGGGCCTTAAAATGCTCAGTTTTTCTATCATGAAGCCGTCGTTTAGTTTTACCAATGTAAAAATCATTAGCATCCTATTAATGAGGTCAAGGTTGGTACACTAGCATTACATTGTCATCGTGCTAATTAAAGGTTGAAAGAAAGGTCTCTTTGAGCACCTTTTGCAATGAGCAAAGTAAGCTGTGAATACATTGGCCTCTCATCGCTCTGGGGTGCTTGGCAGTGAGAGGGGGTTGTATTTGTAGCCTATATGCCAAGGTAATGAACATTTAGAGGAAAAGTGTAGACAAATAAAACGAAACGCAAGTATTAAAAAATTAAGTTAAAATTCACTGTGTTTTGTAAGTGGGTGACAGTAATGTAATGTAAATGTAAAACCTTTATTTAAACACGATGAGTGATGAAAGCTGTACAGCTTGTGGAGTGCAAGTGCAATGGAACCTCGTACACAGGCTATCGCACTTAGCCTCCTTTGTGGCAGACACAAAAGTTATATCCCGGTTTTACCAACTGATTAAAATTGACTCCGAAAAAATCAGTAGAAATTGATAAAAAAAATTCAAAGATTTACTCGAGTGAGCATTAATTAAGGCCATTGTTCACTTGGAGACACCCAAGCACACACTCTTACATTAATCAGGGAATCTTGCATTAATTAAAGAGAGGTTTCCGGATGCCCGACATACACAAAGAGTATCCTGCGTAGCTGGCGGGATTATTAAACTGGGGTACTGCTTTTTTGAGAGACCCGCGATCGAGAAAAATTGGCGGCGAGGCCGCGAGAAGAATGGGGACGTGTCCAATTGATATACTCGCGGCTTCGCCGCTCGCGCGTGGCGGCTCCGCCGCAAAAACAGCACCCCATCCCGCCAGCTGCGCAGGCTACACAAAGCGTCAAACAAGATGTAGTTTTCAGGGAAAGTTATGCAAATTTTCACCCGTTCCATCATCTATAAACTTTTTAAATTCCCCAGTGTATTAGATGTTAAAAGATGATTGCCGTTTAATTTCCTCCCAGTGTAATGATTTCACGCTAAGATGTTTTGCTATGTCGCGCTAAATTTGTTTTACTCTTCAATTCTTTGACTTCAAACTCAGTATGGAAAATTAAAAGCGATCTGTGGACTTAACCTTACGTTGTTTCGTATTCACGAGATGTCTCTTAGAGCCCTTTAATTGCTATGGAGTGCGAACTTTTCTTTGCCAGGAGACATTCTCCCTTGTCTTTTTCTCAGACTGATATCGTTAGTTTTATTTGCTAAGCAATGTTTAACCGGAAAAAAAGTTTTTTATGGCGGTTTTGTTGACGCGCGCGATGCTGAATGAGCGAGCAGCAAAGTCGCGAGGGGAATGAAGAGGTTTTTCTCTTTCTCCTCTCCATTTCACTCGCGGCTTTGCAGCTGGTAGTGTGGAAAATGATAGCCTGCATAACAGGCGTTATTGGGGCGCTCAAGCGGGTTTTAGGTCGCGAGCGCGCAGCGCGAGACACGCACCCGTGCGTGTCTCGCGCTTCGCGCTCGCGCCCCAAAACCCGCTTGAGCGCCCCCCAATAACGCCTGTTATGCAGGCTAGGAAAATGAAGATCACGAAGACCTAAGATCCCAAAAAACGAAAACGAAGACCCCAAATCATAGGTAGGTAGGAAGGTAAACCAGTAAGTGTAAGCTTCACTGGTTGTGTTAATAGTAATTCCTCGTATCAGTGCAAACGCGACATTTATTTTTTAATACTACGTAAATATTTATATTCATTAGTTTATTTTTAACGTCTTGCAGTGATGGGTATCTCCCTTTGTAGGACTTTAAATTTATGTAGATGTAGAAGGTTGAATCAAGTCAACTTTTATTTATCAAACACCAGGTGTCACCAACTGACAGAAAAAAAAAACATACCATACATATATTAATTTTTTTATATTTTTTTTATTATTCATGTAAAGATCACTTAAACAAAATTATGATGCATATCAGTTGGCTCGTTTCCAGTCCAACGTAATGTTACTGTCTTTTAAAGATTGAATGAAACAAGTGTCACATCTCTTCTGCGTTTAGTTCAGTCCGTCCCTTTATAGTTTCCTACTAACGCATCTTCGATAACCACGATTACTTAATCACTAAGCGTTAACATAAACTTGCTAGTATTAATAACAACAACCGTTTGAATAGACTGGTTTATAAAAAACCCGACATGTTCCTTACGAAGGCCCGCAGCAAGGTTAAAATAACTGGGGGGCCGACCAAATTGGCCAAGCAAAGCTACCCCGTCAAAAAGTAGACATTAAAGAGCTTACACTTAACGACCGGTTTAAATTTATTTTTCTGAGGCTAAAAGGGTAGGGATTTCACGAGTCGAAAGGTTGTGAAAAAGGAAACTTTGAGCGTCAGAATTCAAGACTGATTGTTGTGCATTAATTTGTTTTAATTATATACATATATTGGCACATTGATTGTTTTTTAACTTCAAAATGCAGTAGTTTTTCTTTTGTTGGAGCGAAAATATGGAATCCATTCCATTCCGATCACATCTGCGAATTCTCTCTCCGCTTTTAAAACACAGATTAACAATCTCGCTGTCTTCTAGTTAGTGTAAGATTTTACTGATCATTGTGTAACAGGAATAGTAATTTTTTTAGAACACGGCTTTTCTGTAAAGCAAATAATCAGTTACTGATGTAACACCGTGTATAAATAAAGTTTATTCATGCATTCATTCATTCACTCATTCATTCATTCTCTCTCCCCGCAGTCGCTACATCGACAGCGAAAAAAACGTTCTTTAAGGACGTTCGCGCGAAAATCTTCTACAAGACAGATTTTTTTCAAACTTATGCTACGGTCTGATAATGAGTTACTGATGTCAGAAATGCAGAAAAAATTGGGGGTCATCGAATTGATTTAAGAGATATAGTGTGTAGAAATATACCCTGTTTTTGAAAAGTTAGTCCTCGTAACATGACATGGTGTCCATGGATTTTAGTTAAAAAATATCAAAGATGAATCGCTGGGGAGAAACTATTATATTCAAATGTTATCTAAGTGGGCCTGATTCGTAAATAATTCGAACTGTTTTCAATCTTAAAATGAGTTAACCTTTTAAAGAGGGCATTCGGAAACAACATACAGCTGAGATATGAGTGTAATTCGACGTCGCGTGATTAAAAAAAATGAAAAAAAAAAATCAAACTTCTACAAGACAGATTTTTTTCTTTTTTTCACAAACTGTAGATAATCGGTAAAGAAAGTGATATATGAAGAAAAAAATAGGGGTCACCGAGCATCCAAGCGAGTAAAATCTAAGTGAAGTTAACGCAACGGCTACCAGCCCTTTTTAAGGCTCGTTTACACAGGCGATTTTTACGGCGATTTTTGCGGCGATTTACGCGGCGATTCCAAATCGCGCGTGTAAACTAGCGGCGATTTCATGGCGATTTCGTGGCGAATTGTCGCCACGAAATCGCCGCTATTTCGAACTTGCTCGAATTTAGACGCGATTTACCGGCGATTTTTCCGCTGGAGGGTGACAAAAACCTACTTTGACGTACCCCCCCCTCCCCCGCAAGGGTGTTTTGTCGCAAACATGGCGGACGCTGTTTGCACACCTTCGAAGTCTCCAAAAAAGAAAGGAAGCAAGAAAACTTGGACGGCTTTAGAAGAAGAGTATATAATTAACCGTTGGGCAGAGAAAGAGTGCCTCGTCTGTTTCCCTCGTCGAGATCCACGGCTTAACCCAAATTTTCCGCTACTGACGTTTTTTTGGCGGCGACGAAGAAAAACTGTACCGATACCCAAACACACTGCAACTATTTGAGTCGCCTCTACGTCTATTTCAATATAACCATTCATGTTACATGTTTCGTTTTCATTCGCAACAAAGTAGCACAATTGGAGACATGGTGCTGTCGTGCTTTGTGTTAACACATCGCATGCGCTCTGCGATGACCGCTGCAAAAAGGTCATAAAATTGCCAAGAAATCGCCATGAAATCGCCGCTAGTTTACACGCGCCATTTGGGATCGCCGCGTAAAAATCGCCACAAAAATCGCCTGTGTAAACGGGCCTTTTAGATTTCTTGCTTTGCGCGCGTGCTCGTGCATGACGTAGCATGGCGTTGCAATACGAATTGCGTGCGCAGTAAAGATGCGCATAAACAATTAGCATGTACTCGTTCAAGAAGTAAGGAAATCGCGAAATCAGACATGCGGGATTGGCGTGGTAATAACATGTTGCTTCTTTGTTCGAGGCTTGCTTGTTTTTCCAATCCCTATTGATTGCCGGATTGATTGGCCGGAAACAAAAGTTGGCAAAAGTTGTTGCTGCACCCCTCATGCAGACTTTTGCTTTCTCTGGTAGGAGTAGCAGTACAAAGGGTTGGTCGACGTTGTTATGGATTTCTGTCTACAGAGGACGTTTCAGTTTTATCAATCTTTATTAGACAAATACATTATTTTCAAAATTGTAGGCACCCGCAGGTAGCATCAAGCTAATCGAGGCGATAAATAAATTGGTAGATAAAAAAATAAACTGTGTCTTACAAGATTTTGAGTGACACATTTAACAAGTCGGATAATTATTTTCACACACACAATAAAATAAAACAAAGAAGAAGATCAAGAAATCATGTCTATTATTGTGTAATTTTCGTAGATTATTTTTGAAAGCAATTTTTTGGGAGTGTTTTCAAGTTGTTCGGCAGCGCATTCCAGACCTTTGCGCCTACCCTCGAGAAAGACTTTCGTTGAATTTCCAATTTTGCACCTTTAATGTAGAAGTGATTATCTCGTTATAAGAATGCACTTGGGAAACATTAGTAAACAGATGCGTAATATTGTTTGGCGCAAGCTTATTCGAGACTTCATACATTAATTTAGAAATTGTTTCAAAATAGATAAAGCTCAGAGGCAGAGTATTAGCATTAATAAATAATGGAATGGCATGTTCCTCCTTTTTCTGATTATATATATATATATTAGACGCAGAGCTCGCTTCTGCAGAATTAGATTTGATTGAGTGGTGGCCACATTTGATGTTGTGGGGCGATAAGCCTCGGCTAGGGCCGTTCTCGAGCCTTTTCGCTGCCATGCGCCTTTGCAAACGTATGCATGTGTTCCTTAATTATCAGCCCTGACTTTTCAGCTACTGCAATTGAATCAGCTTGCATCAGTACCCTGTCGGCTTTAAAACTTAGGCACTGGCATGAAACTTAACGCTTGTTAACTTTGCATTCTACTCTTCCGTGCTTAGCCGACTTAGAAACCACTTCAAATTAACAGCTGTAATAAAGCCTCGCTTGCTGAACGATTGGGACCAAACTGATTGAAGTCTTATTTATTGGGACTTACTATGCGCGCCAGGCTCAATTAATGTGACAGCAGGTTACCGAGGCCACAACTCCCCCGCACTGAGATTTGTCAACTAACTATAAGCTGAAACAAACCTACCTATGTACAATAATTGTAGACATGTCTGGGTTCACGGACCGTGAGAACCAGAAGGCCATAAACTATTAGGACAAAACAGTTAATCAGTCGACCCAAGCATACCAACCGGACTGAAGTAGACTAAATAGAAACTAACCAATGGAAATTACTGAATTGTAAATGCCTATATCGAAATGAGCCCTGGCATGCGCTGTCGGGTCTGTTGGGTAAGTCAGGCTTGGCCAAGGTTGAATTGAATTAACCCAAACATGTCCATCGACTGAGGAAACTATTGTTAAATGCCTTAACCACTTAGACAGTCGAGAATAACAACTGAATACGTGATACGATACGTGTGGCCTAACCTTGACTAACCTTATCCTTTAGATCACAAGATTAGTATTTGAAAAGCAAATCAATCAAACGACAAAACTATAACTGTTACTGAACGTTGCGAACTAAGCGATAAGGTAATGAGCTGAAATTAATCAAACGCCATTTTTGCTATGCCTTGCTGGAGGGTTGGTTTCTTCTGGATGCCAGCCGGGGCGAGTTAGGAAGCATAAAGCGCTCTATCCTCCACTGCACATGCTATCCTTTCTTATATCCAAAAGTGCCTGTTGTACGGGCGAGAAATTCATTCGAGAACCACATTTGAACTGCCAAACCTCTGAAATCTCATTTATTTATACAACTAAAACAGCTAAAATCTTGCACCACAATAAGATGAACGGTTTTTAGACTTCCACTAAAAATAATTATGCTGAGTAAGACCGTGCGACGATTTCGAGATTTAACGAGTTTTTCTATATCTACACTGCAAGAAATGGATACTCAAATCGATCTCCAAAACTGCATTTTCCATAAACACTTTTGTAAATCAAACAAGGCAAAAAAGCGTGAATCAATTTTCCTGGACGTACACCTAGTCAAGACACTGTAACGTGACAACATTGCTTGGACATGCCTCAATGAAAATCGTTTTCTTAAAATCTTCTCTAGTCAGTCTAGTGCACTGATAGTGGTTGAACTTTACTTGATTTTAAAATTTATGTGACCAACCGGTCATACCATACGTTCTAGTTTAGATAATTTCAGAACATAAGTATTTTTGATCTACTCTCATTCCATTTCGAAAGTGCTGAAGTGATAAAACAAATAAAAAAGCCCGGCGTATTAAATATGCCACAAAGGACACAACAATCGAGGGGAATCGGTTACTGAAAAAGGAATTTTAAGAAAAAAAAACAGAGCTAATTACACAGTTATGATATCGGTCATCATATACCATGATTTGTCAAGGAAATTTCTAGCATACTAAAAATTCAGCTGAAACTGATTACATCAGGCTTAATTTGCTTGCGGATATCAAGGCCTTTTGGGTGAAGGGGGACTTAAACCAGTCAATTAAAACTCTCAATCGACACTGAATCGAATCCTTTTTAAAATGTTAAAGGTCAATATCTGGTACACGGAGTGAGCTTCAGAAATAAAAAAAAAGTGAGGATGCATCATTTTGATAAAGCTAGAACAGATAATCTGCTGCGGCAGCCGAAAAAAGCGAATGCCGCGAAATTTAGCGGCTTTTTTTTTCATTGGACAAGGGGGCTAGAATATTAAATTCAGTGACTTACCTAAAAAATAACTCAAATGAAGATTGGCTGGGAACAAAGAACGTCAAAATGCCAGTGTGACACAAAGGATAAGGAAAAATATCATAACTATTATTTCTCTACGGTTAATAAGGAAAAATAATGATGAATAAATACGTGAATGTACTCCCCACGTATAAATCACAAATTCCAGATGGGCCGTTGGCGGAATGGTCACACCCAGTCACACCAGTAGAACAGTCCGAAAAATGTCTCGTTGGCTGGGTGGTTGAATAGAGTAGAATAGTCTGCTATACATACAGAAAGGGAAAAGACTGAGCTACTGCAAATCCTCTAATGGTTAAAAAGATCGCTGAGATATCATATAAATAGGAGGGAAAATGACAAAAGACCTTTTACCAAAATAGCGTCCAAATTCTACTGAACACGAGCCAGATGCAGCAGCTCCAGTAACACATCAGATCAACTGCTGTTGAAATCGAACACTGACAAAATTCGCTAATCGTAGCACGTTTCCTGTTTATATTCGGCACAACAATTTCAAGATCAAGATTGTGTGACCAGCCGAATTTTATAATTGCCGCAAATATCGGAAGCTTCCAGTACGAAGAGAGGGCCTGGAAACGAATGCATTTCAGACTGCCAGCGCCAGAACGGAAAAAGGGACTAAAGGCAAATAACAAAAAAAATCGTTAGCCAGAAAGGAAGCAGAAGCATTTAGCCTCCTATCAGCCAGCATCCATACATACATATGACATGCCAGCATTTTTTCATAGGAAGTAAAATCCCAGCAGGATTTCTATCCCATGAAAAAAATTGCCAGCCAGGTGAACTTCGGCCGGTCTGGAGCGGATTAATTGAGGAGCAGTTTCGTTGGGTACTTCAAAAACTGCTGACATGTCAACTGACAACTCCTGGCTAATCGCTTGTTATACAGGCACACCACCCGAAGCTTTGATCCTAATCGTTTTCTTAAAACTGAATGCAAGGCTGGCACAACGTCAAAGGACAGATTTATTAAATGGCCAGCCGTAGTGCCAGCCTTGCATTCAGTTTTGTATTTTCACATTCAAGTGACGCCTGGCACGAGATCTTTCACAACGAAGATCCGGCAACTATAGCTACCAACAAGTTTAATTTCTGCGTCGTGTGGACCTCTGCATTCAAAGGTTTTTCCGTTTTCTTTACCAGTACACCATCACAGACATCAATCATCATCAAATTCCGGTCTTCATTCCTCCGGCCGACCATTCAAACCAGACCTCAGAGGCAGGCCCGTAGCAAGGCTAAAATAACTGGGGTGGTGGGGGAGGGAGCGGGGGGAGGGGGCGAGCAAATGGGCCAAGCAAAGCTACCCCCCTCCCAAAAAAAAATAGACATTAGGGAGTTTAAGGAACGATGACGGTGATGGCAACGAGAACGTCAAAAAAGCAATATGTTTACTAAGAAAAACAACAACTCTGCATTTTGATACATTTCTTTGCCGTCCCTGCAAGACTACGACATGAAATTTCCTTATTTCATGGACTTTTTATGCAGTTATGTCCAGGATTGCAGCTAATTAGATGCATGGCAAATTTAATAAGCGTCACAAAGTGTCCTCTTGCTCTTCAACTCAAATTCAACATCACTTGTTTTCAAAAATTCAGACAATAAACGTCACGAAGTGTCCCCGAAATTCTGCTCTTTAAGTAAAGATAAAAAGGTGCGTTTACCCTAACCTAAAAACAACACTAACACTAATGCTTACCTTACATTTCAAAAAAGATAGTTAACACTTAGACTTAATGGGACACTTCGTGTTGGATATCAAAATTTGTCATGCATCTAATTATCTGCAATCCTGGGCATAAGTGTTTTTATGGAGGGCGTAAACACACGACAACGAATTTTTCTTTGTTTTTTTTTCTTCTTTAAACTTGGAACTGGTCCTTAAGAAATGTATTTTTGCTCGTTGCGTTGGAATTTAGGCGTCGTAATGGAGATTATGCTATAATGCGTATCGCATTTTGGCGTGTTTATCACGCCTATTGTTTGGGTTTGTATTAATTGTTTTCACCAGTCCTGTGGTCTCACTTTAGGTCATCTCAGTGCCTTTAATCAACCGTCACTTCTGCGTTTTGCTTGTATATCATGACTGATACAGAAGGCGTGGATGGTTCAAAAGTTGTCTCTGGCGGGTCCTTCGAAGACTTGAGGGATTATTTTGATCAGAAATTCTCGCATCTAAAGCGTGAGCTTTCGGACGATCAGCTCAAATCTTCTTCCTCACTCGTGAAGAAACTTAAGTCCGAAACAAACTTAACCTTCAAGTTTAGCGGAAACAAAAAACAATTCGAGTTCAATACAGAGACTTTGGAGCACATCACTCATAGTCTTTCCTTTGTCGATTCGCTGAAGTCTCTAGTCGACCTTGAGAACCCCGAAAATCAGCAAGTTTCGGCGTTCATTCTGAAACTCGACGATTCCCTCAACTCTGCGTCGAAGGCGATAAAGCGAAGAAACAAGCTCATCAGAATTGCTGACAAGTCCGAAGCAGGTTGGGCTGCAGTTGATGAATATCTTTCTGACGAAGTCGCTTCTGGTTCCGAAGACGAAAAGAGGATCCGTGCCGCTGAGCAGAGAGCGTTGAGAAAGAAGAAGAATGCCCGCGTTGCGAAGTCCGGACAGAAGTTGAGTATTTTTTATTTTGTTTCCTTTATTTGCTTCCTCTGCCCGTTCTTTATTTGCTTTAGCGTGTGGCGGTTTGTATTTTGGCACCGCTCGACCTATTCCTCCTATACAACAATAAATTCATTATTGTGTATTTGCTAGTGTGTGATGTTTATTACAGAGTTTAGAGCATAAATAAGTTATTTTCGGTACGCAGTTTAGAAAATAAATGTATTTTTGCTCGTTGCGTTGGAATTTAGGCGTCGTAATGGAGATTATGCTATAATGCGTATCGCATTTTGGCGTGTTTATCACGCCTATTGTTTGGGTTTGTATAAATAGTTTTCACCAGTCCTGTGGTCTCACTTTAGGTCATCTCAGTGCCTTTAATCAACCGTCACTTAGTTTTCTGTCTTTTCTTCCATTTCTACAGGTTGTTCAGCGTCCGGGTCCGTCAGCTGGTTTTTCTTCTACTGTTGCCTCTATTACTCCAAGGAATTTCAACAATTTTCGTCCTCAAACGTCAAAGGGCGCCTTCGGTAAATCCCGTTATGACATCTGTTTCTCCTGCGGCAAGACCGGCCAATGGCGTGCCAACTGCCCCAACGCTTACTTCACAGCCGGCGCCGAATCAACCTACAAACAGCGCCAAAGTTTCCCAAGCAAAGAGAGCGGCTCTTCTGGGCAGCAGTGATGCCATATCTGACCATAATGTGGTGAACGATACTATTGAAGGTATTTTAGACGACGGTTTAGTTATTGAAGAGTGTTATGAATTTGAGAATTCACCCAATAGTATTCAAGCAGTCAAGGGTAGGCTTAGAGCTCATTTTGGTTTTTGGTTTCATACTCTAGGCGCAAATGATTTCATTCTCCAGGTTATTGACAAGGGGTATACCATTCCTTTTATAACAGTTCCCCAGTATGCATTTTTTGATAATAACCATTCAGCCCTCGCGCACTCTGATTTTGTTTTAGAGGCAATTCAGGAGCTTCTTTTGTCAGGCTCAGTTGTTCAGGTGTCTAGCCCTCCTCATGTTGTGAATCCTTTGTCTGTTTCCATACAGAGTTGCGGTAAAAAGAGGTTAATTCTGGACCTCAGACATGTTAACAAACACATCTGGAAGGAGAAATTTAAGTTTGAGGACATCAGAAACGCCTGTGTTTATCTTCCCTTTGATCATTTTATGTTTAAATTCGACCTTAAATCTGGCTATCACCATATTGATATTTTACAAGAGCATCAAACATTTCTAGGGTTTTCTTGGGATGTGAACGGGGCAAGGAGGTTTTTTGTGTTTACAGTTCTCCCTTTTGGGTTATCTTCGGCTCCATATATTTTTACTAAGGTTGTTCGTGTTCTTGTCAGGTATTGGAGAAGTCATGCTATAAGAATAACAGTTTACCTTGACGATGGGCTCGGTTCTGCCCGCGATTTCGCTCGCTGTGAAGCTGCTTCAACATTTGTTAGGATTTCGCTTCAGCTCTCTGGTTTCCTTCCCAATGACAGTAAATCTATTTGGCAGCCAACCTCTTGTTTAGTGTGGTTGGGTTACTGTATTGATTTATCCATTCATACTATCTCCATCCCATCAGACAGAATTCTCAGTGTTGTTCTGGGGATTGATTCAATTCGTTCGCAGTATCCTTTTAGTACTGCTAGGAAATTGGCCCAGTTTGTTGGAAAGATTATCTCTATGGGTTTTGTCTTTGGTAATATTACTCGTATCATGACAAGGTATTCCCATTTTGATATTTTGAGAAGTCCTACGTGGGATGGCAAATTTTCCCTGTCGGGTTCGACTCTGAACGAACTTTGTTTTTGGAAAGAGAATATCCCTTTCCTTAACTGTAGGCGCCTGTTGTCTGTTAAGTCTCATTATACCCGTGTATGTTATTCAGATGCGAGTTCTATGGGTTGTGCCAGTTATATTTTAGAATTTCATAACACCATCTCTCACAAGATGTGGAGTGTCGAGGAGGCTCAGAAGAGCTCCTCCTACAGGGAACTAAAGGCCATTTCCCTCGGCCTGGAATCTTTTTTGCCCTTAGTCAAAGGGCACACTATTAAGTGGTATACGGATAATCAGAGCGTCTCTAGAATTGTTGAAGTGGGAAGCATGAAGGAAGATTTGCAACATTTAGCTTTGCGCATTTTTAGTATGTGCTTGCTCAATTGCGTCACATTGGAAGTTGAATGGATCCCGAGATCGGCTAATGACAGAGCTGATTTTTTGAGTAGAGTTGTGGATTATGATGATTGGCGGGTCAAGAGGGACTATTTCCTTTTGGCTGAGGAGAAATGGGGTCCTCACTCTGTTGACCGTTTTGCGAATCATGAAAATACTCAGTTACCCCGTTTCAACAGCAGGTTTTGGTGCCCTGGAACAGAGGCGGTTGATGCCTTTTCTGTTTCTTGGGCGGGAGAGAATAATTGGCTCGTTCCACCTATTTTTCTCATTCCTAGGGTCATCAATCACATTGTTGCCTTTGGCGGTCGTGCTACTCTTGTTGTTCCACATTGGCCTTCCGCTCCATTTTGGCCACTGATTTTTACAGATGAGGGCATGTCTCCCATTTTCTGTAATTTTTTTGAGATCCCCATGGGTACTGATGTTTTCGTTTTGGGTAATTATAAAAATGCCCTTTTTGGATCACATAATTTCCGTTCAGGGGTTCTGTTCTTGAGGTTTTCTTAGAGAGGCCTTGTGGACTTTGCTACGCTCATACCACATGGTTTCCAAGTATTGTGGAATGCACTTGGATCCCCCCGTTTTCGGTGGACCACTTGGTTTTTTCCATTATCCAGGGACCACTTGGGCCCGTCGTTGGCAATGTTTTTTGCTCCTTTTGGGACCACTTGGACCAAATGTTATTTTCTGTTTTGCTATATGTTTTTAATATTCTCTGTTTAATATCTTGTTTTTTGGCTGGGTTTTACATTTTTTATTTTTCCTATTTTTGCTTCAGATGTTAGAGCAGCTGCCAGCCGGACGTTTGGCGTTCTACTGTGTGAGAAGCTTTGGCTCTCCGTCTTTAATTCTCGAGCTGATAACACAGTTATTAATTATTGTAGATCATTTTGTAAATTTAAGGCGTGGTGCTTGCGTAGTACCGGGGAGTTTTCTTTTCTCCCAGCTACTTCAGTCACAGTTTCGTTGTATCTGCATCATTTACTTGAAAGTTCAGTAGGTAGCTCTACCATTCAAAGTGTCTTCTACGCTATTAACTGGGTGCATAAGTTAGCAGGTTTCGAAAATCGTAATCCATGTGACACGTTCGTTGTCAAGTCTATTGTTGAGGCTTCCCGTCGTGTTCCTCGTAAACCTGTTAGGAAGGCAGAGCCCATCACACCGGAGATCCTTGGCTTAATTTTCCGGCAATATGGGGAAAGTAGTAATTTACTTGATATCAGGTTTGTCTGTATGTGTTTACTCGCTTATGCTGGATTTTTCCGCATTTCCGAACTTTTAAGCATTAGGAGATCTAACATTGTAACTGAAGATCGTTATCATAAGATTTTTGTAGAAGTCACCAAGACTGATAAGTATAGAGAGGGTTCCTCGGTCTATATTGCTAAGACTGGGAATGTTACTTGTCCTTATTCATATCTTGCCAGGATTCCTTCGTTTTCCCAGGATTTCGTTTTCAGATGCTTACGGTACGACAAGAAATTGAAGAGCAATGTTTTGTCTTCCAAGCCCCTCACTGCCAGCAGAGCGGGAGAAATTCTGAAGGAGAAGCTGAAAACCATCGGTTTAGACCCCCATAAGTTTAGTAATCATAGTTTTAGGTCCGGAGGAGCTACTTCCGCGGCTAATCTGGATGTCCCCGATCGGCTTTTTAAAGTACATGGGAGATGGAAGTCCGATTCAGCTAAAGATGGCTACGTTCACGATAAAGTCGAGTCGCGTCTTTTTGTTCCATTGCATATTGGCGTGTAACTTATCCAGTCTTTGTTACAGCGAGTTAAGTTTCTTTTTGCATTTTACTATTTCTTGTGTCCTGTAGAGGGCGTGTGGCGGTTTGTATTTTGGCACCGCTCGACCTATTCCTCCTATACAACAGTAAATTCATTATTGTGTATTTGCTAGTGTGTGATGTTTATTACAGAGTTTAGAGCATAAATAAGTTATTTTCGGTACGCAGTTTAGAAAATAACGAACAACTGTAAGCGGGGAAAACTGACAGGTAATAAACAGACTATTAAATGTTGTGAAAAAGGCACTTTGAACGTAAGAATTCAAGACTGATTGTTGCACATTTATTTGTTTTAATTATATATATTTTTGGCACATTAATTGTTTTTTAAATTCCAAAAATACTGGAAGGGGGGGGGGGGGGGGGGGGGGGGAGTGAGCTTTTTATAAGCGTTTTTAGATTATAACCTGGTCCGATTAAAGGTTTCTATGCACACATAGCTAATACATCACTAACACAAACGGTTAACCAGCTATAAAATGACATTCTAGCTGAGCACCGAACAATTCGTTTCAAATTTGCCGAAGAAAGTCTATAGCCCCTCAAATGCCCTACCTTTAGGCCGCAAGAATGTTTTTATTTTTGTGTGTGTGTCAGTTCAAAGCCGTTTCAACTTGCTGGAAACTAGTCTCGGAAGGCTGGAAATGCTATTTCAGAGACCCTATATTTCAAAAATAAGAGCATGCGCCCGGAACCCCCTAGAATCTCGCGCCTACGGCGCTCGTGATGCCCCCCCCCCCCCCCCCCCCCCACCCCAATAATGTTAACCGTGCTAAAGCCCTGGGTTAGTTTAACTGAACGCCAGTGCAGCAACTCGAAAAAACGCCATAGGCGTTTAACCCGGCGTTTGTCCGGTTCGCAACTTTTAATCCAAGATGATGTGGTATATTAAAAAAGAATGCCTGATCGCAGGTTAGTGGAATGTTTGTTTGAAATGAACTTCTTAATACATGCTAGAATGTACTTCACGACAAAGGATAGCAGCATTTTATGCAATTACAGTTACACACGGCCAACGATTCATTGGCATCGATTAAAAGATAATATTTTAAGGTGACGCTAAAAATGGACAGTTGTACGATAAAAGTCTGTTCTTAGTTATTTTGTTTTGTCTCCATTAAAGTTTAGCCTGTGGTCAATTATGCATATGGAGACATGTAGTCTAGTTTTTTACTTTTAAGTCTGTGGACGAAACCCTATGGTGTGACCATTCAAATGAAACCTCTTTGGCAGTACTATTGCATGGTACCATTTGTTTTTCGATATTTTACAAAATGAATTTGGGATTTTTCTTGAATTTTGAGTTTTGGCACTCAAAGAAATTTACGACTGATACCCCCAAAAAGGGGCCTGTTGAAGATCAAAGGAGGATTTACATTGGACTCCCCCTATCTCGAACTCTCAAGGGAAATGAAACATTGTTCGAGACACCGATCACGCGAAGAAAAGCACATGTACTATGGTAAAGAACTTTTTATTTCTGGTAAAGCTCTTTTTACCATGGTTAATTCTCTAGTGTGACCTTAACCATTAGACAAGTATTCTGACACATTTGAGAAATGTCTATTTTCCCCCCTGACGTACATGTAAACTAAAGAACTGTCTTAAATCACTCAACGAATTCGGATATGGTCACGAAGATAGAACAGCACGCAAAAATATTCAGATGTTTTGTATTGAACAGAATCAAGAGAAAATACAGTGGATCATTTTGAAAAAAAAAGACGTTTTTTATTCATTCTCAACACGTTACAGTCAAAACCGGTCAAGCGTTCCTGCTATAATAAAGAAATCATTAATGAATTCATTAATGCAAATTTGATTTCATTACTCGTTTCAATAATCCGCTCTTCGAATAAATAATGAAAAATTCAAAATAAGCCTCGATTCAAAAATCGAATTTTGATTGGATTAACGAACAAAAGGTTTAGGCTTTATATCAATCGCAAATTGATATAAACTCGTGGTTATTTGGAAAAATTCGAGAAAGAAGTATAGCGAGAGCCATGTAATTGTTGATATTTTTTTGTATTTCCGAAAGCCTTCTCATACAGCGCTCCATAAATCTGATTTTTCCAATACAAGTGTTTCATTGTAACGGTAAACTATAGCCATAATAGTTACCATGCACTAATGCTTGAAAAGAGGAAAAGTTTCCCAACAAAATGGATTATAAACCTACCTTTTCCTCACACTAGGACGACGGAGATCTTGCCGACATCTTTGTTGACGAGTCGCGGTCAACCTGGTGCTTAGTATTCCATATATAGCATAAACCTTTTGTTCATTAATCCAATCAAAATAAGTTGGAAAAAAGTTATATTCCGGTATGAGCCATACCCTCATCAGACTAAAAAATATGCATACAGTCTGATGGCGGTATGTAGTTTATAACTGCCAATATGCGAAATCTGCTTAAATTTAATTGTAACGTTTTTTGCCTATAGAGTCAAAACCTGTAAGACCCTTAATCAGCCTTGCTTTTGTATCATGCTGAAATCTGCTTTGCACGCGAGGTACAGCAAAAAGGGAATGCGGTGAATGAACTGGAAAGTTACTGTATGCTATATACAAAGTAAATGTACTTTTACTTGACACCTCGTGAAGTAATTTTACAACACAAGGTATTGAGCAACCTAAACACTTTTGACATGTCAATCCGGACTGTCGTGACTGGGCCGTAATGTTTTGACACGCATTACTCAACACCAAGGAGCTGATGCCACTCTTGTTATCTAAATATTTTGACACAATGAACATACTCCTCGGATTATTTTTTTATTGTGGACGGGCGAAAACGATTCGAATACGCTACGTGTGGACGCGTATTTTTTTGAAAACGGAGAAAAAAATCCCCGTTTTCAAAAATATCCGGACACGTGTGGACTGGGCCTGAATCTATCAGCAGGTACTGGGCAATTTAGGCCACGTCCACACGTATACGTTTACGTCTGTATTAAAACGCATATGTTTTTATCTAAAACGCTCTCGTTCACATGTATACGTAATGCATAAATTTCTATGCATTTAGGCCTCCAGCCCACACGTAAACGCTAAAAATCTGCATTGAGCATCCGTAGATAAGTAGTATCTACGTCACGTAAGCGTTTACCAAAATATCCGTTTGCGCTGTCCACACGTAAACGGGTAAACAGCGTTTTCGAAAATATCCACTTTGGGGAGTGTTTGCGAAAATATCAGTTTAGGGTGACCGTTTTCATCGCATACGTGTGGACGGGAGGCCTAAACGCATGACAACTTATGCGTTTACAAACATAAACGTATACGTGTAGACGGGGACTTTAAATAGAACATCAATGATCGACAGCTGAAGAAACGTTTTTCTCTGAAACAACAGGATCAGCAGAATTTTATGTTTTTCTCTCTCTATATATTTTTTTATATTTCTCTTTTAAAATTTACCACGCTGCGTTTTCATGTAACACGAGTCCCAGTGATGGATTGTATTTCTTGTTACATTCCCCACGAGAATTTGTATCGTTTGCAAGTCGGGATCAACCCAGTATTTAATTCCTTCTCAAGGTCAGAGGCCATGTTGTGATCGCACTTCATTCAATTTATAGATTCAATTTATATTCAATAATACGTGGCTCGTTTTCTTTCAGTTGATTATCTCCAGGTGATCTCCCAGAGGCTTGGGTCACGCGAACGCCCCTATGGCCTAAGCGGCCGGTAGCGATGAGATCGACCCCGCGGCTGTATTCGCACGCTACTCTCAGTACTAGTCCAATACTAGTCCGACTCTGCTACAAATGCAATCCATTCATCATTTCTTGAAAAACCCCACTGATGTCCGCATTGAACAGTTTGGTGGAAAGCAACATGTTTAACGAGGAATGGGGGAGCTACATTTCTTTTTACCTTTAGCTTCCCCTCCACTCCCCTCCCCCCGTCCCCCTCGGAATTTACTCACCTGTCTAAATTGTTTGCTGATAATTTGCTGCACACTCGGAGCAGTCGGAGGCGTCTCTAATTTCATTATTTCATGCGAAGAAAGGAAATAAGAGATGTTTTCCGACCGGTTATCAAAAAGGCAGAAGCTGATTGAAACCCAAGAATTAAATAGAAAAACCCTTAGCCTGCCAATACACAGGGGCGTGTAGCACTGCGGTGACTTCGAGGATCAATCAGCGTAGGTAATAATGGCTTCTTCGAACTCTGGAGGCGTTGTACAAGTACGTGAAACATGGGTTGGAAAACTTGATTTTATCCTTGCCTTGATAGGATTTTCTGTTGGCCTTGGGAATATATGGCGTTTCCCATATTTGTGCTACAAGAATGGAGGCGGTAAGCATACATACGCTTATTTTTTTTATACCCCGTTTTCATTCACGTAAGCAGTTTGTTTTTCTGGCTTTGAGAGCAATACCGGAGATAATATGTTGCAGAGAATGTCAAATGAAACGAATTGGCAAAATTTTAAAGCCCGGCGAGTTAATATGGGGATAAGAATACTTAATCGAAAATAAGAGAACTTTGTGTGCGTCCGCCATTTTTGTGTACCAGTTTGGTACGTCACCCATGGCGGCCGAATTTGAATTTTTTAGAAATTCTTGAAATACAGCTACATTTTCTTTATATTTGTTTCATTCGAGTTCAAAGATTCAAAAGACCTCCAATTTGCATCCTCGCTTGAGAAAATTTTACCAACTGAATGAAAAATAAGCTTACTTGTTTTGGTTTCGCGCACATGCCGACAACAAGAACGCGGCACGGACAAGCTGTCGGACAAGCTCAGCCGCACCGTCAAACGGCCGTGTAGAATATTAAAGATGTGAACGTTTAGATTTTAAAATTTTGAAGATGTCAGGTGAAAACGAAGAATATTGAAGGTTTCACGTTCGCGGCCGCCAAAACATTGTGCAAAACGAGCAAAGAGAAACCGCAAAATCATGACATGTTTTGAATCAATTGGACTTCAGAAGTCTATAAAAACATTATGTTTGTCAAATTTGAGGGATGTAGCAATGCTGAGAAGCGCGTAGTGGCTTTCTCTGTTTTCCACACATTTACTTATAAAACTGTCTAAATTTCACGGAGAAATGTAATGCACCGGTCAAGTTGAAGCTTCAACATCCCCCCCCCCCCCTCCCCGCCTTCCCCCGAGCATACCCTGGTCATTTCACAATAGCCCAATTTCGATATATTAAAATTCAACTTGATACAAAAGACATCACTACGAGGCTTAGGGGAATGATAGTAGGGATTTATATGGTTTATTCCCCTAAGCCTCGTAGTGATGTCTTTTGTTTCAAGTTGAATTTTAATATATCGAAATTGGGCTATTTTTTTGCCCGATGGTGGGGAATTTGAACTTTGCCTGGGTGGGGTGGGGAATTGGAAGCAGTCATGCCAAGAATGTTAACATCAGCAGAGGCCTTTCGCCAAGCCATGTGTGGACTGATTTTCAACTCCGAGTGTCTAAAGATCAAATCATAATTTGATTTATTATTTATAATTAATAATTATTTATTTATTTATAAGTTGTTTTTATATGTAATACTTTCCTTACTTGGCCTATTAGCATACCATTTCTAGGGGCCTAATCGCAGCCCTAACAACCTGAGTTTAATTCTCATACAAACACTGTACATATTGTTCAGTGCACAATGCATGTTTGCCCAACTTTCAAAATGGCAACCTCAGACGTTGACCATGAAACCTATTAAGCTAGTAATGTTTCTTGATCTGTTAACTGCAGGATGCTTTCTTATCCCATATTTGATCTGTTTGGTGCTCGCTGGAGCTCCCATTTTAATCCTGGAGGTTTCTTTGGGACAGTTCACGAGTCAGGGTGGCATCACTACCTGGAAAATTTGTCCATTGTTTCAAGGTATTATTTTTTTTATTATCTATTGCATCTTGGATTAGTTATAGAGTGGTTTCCAATTAAGTGTCAAAAGTAATTTCGTGTTGCTTTGCTTTTGTCCACAAGTAAAAACAAAACCAATCGTGAATTACTCGCTGCGTTTTGTTGTGCTTGGCACCTGCTACATGTATTTGCTTCATGTTCTGATTGGTTCATTGGATTGTCTGCGTCTGTTGTGATTGGCCAGAGTGATTACTTTGGTTTTGGTTTTACGATACTCAAGTGAAAAATGCTCTAACAGAAAAGACTAACAATGTTGATCTTCAGTATTAGTTATCAGCTTAAGGTGGTACAATTGGCTGAGAGGTAAAAAATAAACTTGCATTTATTTTAAGTCAGCTAGTAGATATAATATTGTTATGTACAATTCCGAAAAATGAGCGTTCAATGTGTGTGAATTTCAGAGAAAATGGAGGTTGAAGTTCGTAGCTAAGGGCGCCATTTTGAGACGCCATATTGGATTTGCAGACGCAAGTATCGAGCAGCGGAAGCCGTAGACATGCGCTTTGAATTTTCGTTCGCGGGTATCCTCGTGTCATCTCGTGCGGTACTTCTCTGGCTTTCTGAGGACACGTACGGATTGTGATACTCACCATACTGCTTTGGTTGGTAAGTTTATTGTCGTTTATACATGTTAATGCTAAAAGAAATAAAGAAAATGCTATTTTCAGCCCTTCAACATGTCAGAAGGCGCTTTGGCATCAGTTGCGTGAGTCGTGCGAGTCCACGCAACAATTCAATGACGATCTAAAATACTCTTGGCTTGCGAGTAAGCTTACATAATTCCTTTTCCTAACGAAGTTCGATTGATCTTTTAGCCCCAAATGGTGGCAAATAGCATAAAGCGGTAAAACCATGGTTTGCAAAAGGTGTGAAATTCACAACTAAAGGCTACTCCACGTGCTCGATGAAAAGAAAGTTTACTGTTTGTTTTCGTGATGCTCAGTTTTTTGGTTCAAGTTACTTGTTTCATTGCTAGTCTAAAACTAGTTATTAATGCAAACCTATTGACTTGATAAGGCCAAAAAAAACTTGAGTGACATTTACAATACCTTTATAATAGTTTGAGTCTATAATTCTAGGTCACAGGGAATGAGTTAGTTGTCAGTTATGTTCTCTCTTCTTCATCAATAACCCGATCACATAAATGACAGAACAAATACAATGTTACAGTTTCTCCAAATTATATGGAATGGACGGGATGGTTGTGAGAGACCAGTGTCCACTAGTAACCCTTGATATAGAGAAAGTTCAGCAACATGAACTAAGGATTATCAGTTGACTCTAGCTGAGAACTGGGTCTTCATTGTTGCTAAGATGAAGACCCAGTTCTCAGCTAGAGTCAACTGATAATCCTTATTTCATGTTGCTGAACTTTCTCTATATCAAGGGTTACTAGTGGACAGGTCTCCCACAACCATCCCGTTCATTCCATATAATTGTGAGAAACTGTAACATTGTATTTGTTGTCATTACATGTGATCTTTCTTCTGGTTTAAGCATGGAAATGGCATTGGGGGCAGATTGTCGCTGATATATCCCCCGGCTATAGTTGACACCATTCATCAACTATACCCAGGGGATATTAAAATAATTATTATTATACCCCTGGCAAGGTAAAAATTTAGAACAATTCTTTCTGAAATAGCTTCAAGTGCAATTGTATAATTTTGTACACATTGTTCTATTTTCCCCTTTTGCAAAGAAAAAGCTTCTATGAAGTGTCACTTGATGAATTTATCCAGTGCTATCATGAGGTGGATTTGCGATATGGCTTCAAATCGAGGGAAAGCAATGTCTGTCACATTTTCACTTAATACTTGTCACCATCCTGTACTCTTTGGATCCATATATTAACAGTGACAATTGTTCTCTTTATTGCAGGATGCCCAAGATGACAGTTCCAAAGCAAATGCCAAAAGACAGAAACATCAGTAATTTAAAACAGAACCCTCTTGCCATTTAGCTAGTTCAAGGATTAGCTACTTTTTTACATGTTGCAAATGAAGACTTTATTTTTGTTTGGTTTCTATAAAAATGTTACAATGTTTTAGACTGGAAGGGGAGGGTTTCTTGTTTTAAAATACTGATGTTTGTCTGGTTTCTCATAACATTTGAGTTCAAAACAAAGAAAATTGACAGAGGCCAAAATTGTCATAATTTTCAATTTCGATATATTAAAATTAATACTTGGCTCCGAGGCTTGGGGGAATAAGACAAAGAAATCACACCGAGGTTCAGCGTTGAATTATTCATTTTCTGTTTTATTCCCCCAAGCCTCAGAGCCAAGCGGAATTTTAATATATCGAAATTGGTCTATTGCAGAGGCCATAATAATTTATTATATAATAACTTTTGGATACCATTTTTTAATTGAATATCACTTCAAAACAAATAAAATTGAATGACTGAGGCCATAATAATATTAGTTTACAACTTTTATACCATTATATAAATAAAGATCAATTCAAAACAAAAGAAATTCTGTGAAGGCAATTTTATTTGTAATAGTATGTGTAACTGACAGGTCCCATCATTTCTATCTAATGCAGGCTGAATGACATGTGAGTGGGAGCGGGAGGGATAGTATTCCAAAATGAAAAACAAAACAAAAACAATTTTCTTTTAAAGAAAAGGAGAGACCCACAGAATAATAAAAAAGATTACATGACTGAGGCCGTAATAACCTTTATAACTTTTTCAAAGGTTCGGAGGGCACAAAATCATCTATTCTTAATTTGTATAGGTCACTATGTACAGAGACACTTGTCCTTGTGGGGGGAAACTCCCTTGTCGGGAGTCCTTACCATTGATCACAATGCCAAAAAATCTCCCTATTTGCTAATTACACTTATTTCCCTGACAAGAGGGACACAAAACTCAGCTCGCAACAAGTGACAGTAATGCAGAAAATAAGGTCCAAATCCAAATCCAAAACTATACAAATCAAATCTATACAAGCCCTATGGTTTCTTTCAGGTCTCCTTGCCATCTACTCCTGTTAAATTTGTATCCCCCCCCCCCCCCCCCCCCCCCACCCCGAAGAAAAAATTAAAATAGGAATAGCGAAGAATAAATGGTGTCTCTTATACAAAAAGCTGAATATCGTCATTGTTGAGGTCGTTTTTACAAAAGGGGTGATGAGAGGCAAAACAATCCAAGCATAAATCAGGCAGTTTTCTTGTTACCTTTCAAGTAATATTTATTTGGCTATCTTTGTTGACCCTTCCCCCTTCACTGGAGTTTTATCACATGCGCCGCAAATCCCTCCTTCTTCCTCTGTGTCTCGGCCGTATTATTTGTCAGAATCGCTTGTTTCTTCAAGGATTTCAAAACCTCCACAGTAGCATCGAACAAAATTGTGAAAAATGACCTTGCTCTTCAGATACGCTGCAACATCTTTCGCGGATCGAAATGTTTTCCTCTCCGGGGATGGAGACTGCAGCTTGTATCGCTTTCCTGTCGCTTCCACAATCCATCCAGCTTCTTTTAGCTTATCCAGGGCCAGTTCAGTTCTAGAACCCTCTCCACCAGCAGCCGAGCATCTTGCTTGCAAGAACACGACATGTTAGCTTGTCCCGTAAGATTTGCTTTAGTTGCTTTACGCGGACTATTTACAGTATGTTGACAAAAAAAAATTATTTACAAATGCTATGATACAGTGGCGATATAAAAAATGAAGTATGAAGAAGGAAATATACACAAAATTGAATAACGGATGAAGAATATTGAACGTTTCGAAAGCTGGTTTACGATAGGCAGTGATGGCGAATGAAGGCAATCGTGGAATACGCGAAGTGACTCGCACACACGCGCGAAACTAATGAGTAATGTGATCGGCGCATGGTATCCGCTGACAAAAGGATTGTTGTGTCATTGTTTTTGTTGGTTGCTAGGGAGTTTGCCTTTGTTTGGACTAAAAGGTTCGAAACACGCACGCAATACGTCGTTTCACTCGTTTAAACCACGCAAAGCGTGGTCCAGAAAGCAACGCAGCCTCCGAAGTGGAAACACAACATGGCAGATCGATTTGGACGAAACTAACGAAGGAAAACTGACAGAATTCGACGCCATTTTAGCTTCCCTGTGACAAAATACAAGAAATTTCGAACAAGAAAAACTCAATGCTAACGTAATTTGGCACTTTTTATAAGCACAAATGAAGTAATCACCCCGCACTTAGCCGCAAATAAACGTCGCTTTTGAACGGATTTATAAGACGGCATTTGCTTACTTTTAATATGTGTTAATTATTAACACAGGATTTAGTATTAAACTGCGGCTAAGTCACATTTAAATTATTTTCTTCTCAATAGTCTGTAAAACAAAAATTGTAGCCATTTGATAAAGAGAAAAATAAATAAATACAAATAACTGATTTTTATACCTCTTGTGAGGTATCGAATTTCACCCACTTCTGGGACAAAAATGCAAATTTTGATTGCAGATTCGAATTCTACGATAAAAATTGTATAATAACTTCTTCCATGGCATTTTAAACAGAGTTGAAGAAATATTCCAAAATGGGTCGTTTTTGTAAGCCTTTTAGCCAATTGTACCACCTTAATTGGGATGCATGTGTTTGTAACTTGCAACTCTAATATCATGGACTGGTCTAGATATCCTGCAATGTTGGTATCAAGGTATCCTGCAAGATCTCTGGCAAAAAAAAAATGGAAAGAGGAGGGTGGGGGGGGGGGGGGGGGGGGGGGTGGGGTGGGGAGAATTACCCTATGTAAGCTGTAAAGGTATGTGCAACCCAATGGGTGTGGTTTTCAAGCCATTTTGGTTGGAAAGTGGGTATGGAATTTGACAATTTCATTTCTCTTGACTACTATATTATGAATGCAATGATAAGTAGCAGAAAGAGAAATGATTTCCTTATGGACGAGGGAGGTCCTGAGCAGATATTTAGCCACCACAAAGAGGTATAAAAAGGTATATTTAGATAAAGTTTTATAAGATTGCTAAAATAAATAATTATTGAAAATCAATCAAGCATAAGACAGCCTTGGCTCTTTTGTTTTAGCCTGTTTGAGCACCATTTTTTTTTTCTTTGGCAGGAATTGGATATGCAAGTGTTGTCATAGTGCAATTTCTTAACATTTACTACATAATAATCCTTGGCTGGGCCTTGTTCTACATGTTTGCGTCATTTACTTCCAAGCTTCCATGGTCTCATTGCAACAATACCTGGAACACACCGCAGTGTGTTGATTTAACTGGTGCTGGCCCCGGTGCATTACTTGGAAACTCCAATAGTTCTGGAATTGGAATGAATAATACATTTGGTGAAAACAGCACAGCATCTGCCCTCTCTTCAGTTTCATCCAGTCAAGAATATTTGGAGTATGAGTAAACTATAATCGTCATATAGCTAGTGAATTTCTTACACTTAAAGCGTGACATATATTTAACTGTGGTCACCAGCCAATTAAGTTATTTACAATTTAGCCAATCAAATGGGAACTTATCACATTGTTGTATTTATCAATAGGAGTCTAAAATTACAGTTTAAAAACAGGTGCAAGCATTCCTCTTAAGAATTTATAGATATGAATGCAGTTCTCAAAGGGGGTGGGGGGTACTCCCATATAAAAATGATGGGGGTGCTCGTCAGAAATTTTTGGAAAACACCCTATAGCTAAAAGGTACCAGAATATTGTTTGATGGGTGTGGCTCAAATGAATTTTTACCTCTAAGACTGTACCAATTCTAAAGCAACACATGTCATATTCTGTCATATTTTTTCGGTTTTGTTCCCTGAAGGGTAGCATGATGATTCTAACTGTGGTCATTTTAGATTTTAGTACCCTAAGCGGTACCAATCTACAAATTTTGACCCTTGAAAGGTATGATGAGCACCCCCATCATTTTTATCCCAGAACTCAAATTTTGATAGAGTTGTGTGACTAATTCACTCTTTGGAGGTTGTACACTTGGTGTCTTTTAAATAACTGTAACTTGTCTTTGTTTGTTGATAAATACAATGTGACAAGTTGCCACTTGATTCTCCATAACTTTGAGTTGTGAGCCTAGTCTGTCACAGTTTGATTAGATAACTTATATTTTTGAGTTGAGCCCATTGAAACACATTTAAGTAAAAAAGTGGGCGACCAGAATGCTATATAGCAAGCTTGATGCTTTATTTATTACCCCTTGCAGTGTCTACATTAACTTGCAGTGCAAACTTTAATCAGCATTATGGGTTACATTGATACACAGTGCATTTTAAATAACTTTTGAAGAATGGGTTGGAAAAGTTTGTCAGTGTTAAACAATTGGATAAGTACTTCAAAATTACATTCAGAACTTACCAAATAAAATTGCAGACCAATTTGCATGAACATGATTAACTTTACAATTTTTGCCAGAGGAAATTAATGTTTTGGGAATATTGAACAATGCATTATGTTACTCATCTCAGAGGGGGTACTCCAGATTTAAAGTAACAGGGATGTGAGAAGGATTTTTGGGGGTTTGATTCCGTTATTCCACGATTTTTTGGGTAAGAATATTTTGGCAAGTCGTTTTTGGGGTGGCTTGAGTGCAGTAGGGATTTTTTGGGTATTCAAAACAATATGAAGACTCGTGGTAAATCACTGTTGCTGTGCATAGTGCCCGTGTAGTGCCTTTTAAGGTTCGAAAATTACACATGGAATTTTTTGGGTTAAATTTTGGTGCAGGGGATTTTATTGGGTTTTGCTGGAAGCCCTAGGGATCTTTTTGGGTATTGATTTTTGCCCCCATTCGCACATACCTGTCACTTTGAATCTGAAGTACCTACCACTCCCCCCCCCCACACTCCTGGGTTACTCAGCTGGTAGCTGGTATTTAAAAGAAAACTATGGAATTTTTTTATTATTACTGGCTGGTGAACAAAAAGCATTTAAAAAAATTATGTTTAGTTAAGTGTGGCTCTTGAGTAATACGTACAATGTACATGATGGAATAATACATGTATATGCATGATTTCAGGAAATATTTAACAACTATTCACTGAAGTGGAGGTGGGTAGTGGTGGATATTTACCAAGTCGCGAAGCGGCGAGGTAAATATCCACCACTACCCACCTACACTGTGGTGAATAGTTGTTTTAGTATATACTCAAACAGTGAGATAATATAATGAAAATGATGCTTTTTAACTCATTTATTCCTGTCAACGATTACAATTTTCGTGTGCAAATTGCTGGGAGGTGAATAGCACTTGTTATTCCGAGTTTCAGTAGCCAATCAGAGTGCGCCAACAATGCTATCCACTGTTTCAGTATATACTAAATAATATTACTCACCATTGTAGTTTAGTTGTCTTCGCGAGTCATGGTCGAATTCCTCACAAAGCTAAAGCATTTTCCTCGGAGATTCTCCAATGTAGTAAGCAAAATTAATATTAATCACCAAGACTGATATTTCTCAAGCAATTTTATTTATATTTAATATTCAGCTTTCTTCTAAATTATTTTTTTAAGGCGTAGAGTTTTGCGCATCTCAGGTGGCTTGGAGGAGGCAGGCACAGTGAACTGGGACCTAGCTTTATGTATGTTGCTGGGTTGGATCATCTGTTATCTCTGTGTGTGGAAAGGTGTTAAATCAACAGGCAGAGTAAGTCACAGTTATGTTGAACCCAGCAATTATTTTTCTTATTCAATTGAAAAAATATAGTTATTAGTTATTACAAGACCAAAAAGAAATTATCTTTTAATTTATCTTTAAATTTGCTGCACTAGATGAAATGTCTTTCTTGCAGGCAACAGTAATTAACTTGACCTTTTATTATTTAAGGCTGTGGTCATATCTAGGTTTAAGTAGCGGCTAAAATTTAGCCTTAGAAATTATATTAAGCCCCTGGTTCCAAGCCCCGTGGGGTTTGCAGTGATGGTGATCATCTTGGACATTTTGAAAAATATGAATTCCCATAGGGGTTCACTAAAAGAAAACATTAAAAGTTTTCAGGTTTCATTTTAATTTGAAATTCAACTTGCACTGCAAGAGTTTTTATAAACAATTACTAGATTTTTTACTTTAAAAGCTAAGGTACTATTAATATATAATAGCTACAACAGGGGACATAATGTAACACTGAACACTCAAAACCTGATCATCATTTATGTCTGCAGCACCTCTCGTGACTTGTTAGGTATGACTGCGATAGTGAAATATGTTTTGTCTGCAGGTGGTGTATTTCACAGCCACATTCCCATATGTGCTGCTGACGATCATTATGTTTCGTGCAGTGACACTTCCAGGAGCAGCTGAGGGCATCAAGTTTTATCTCTATCCAGATTTTACTCGTCTAGCAGATAGTCAGGTGATCCATTGTCTATAGATATAACTTGCTGTCTTCTTACTTGTAAGTGTTTATAATAAATGTCACTTAATATTTGGTTAGGGACACTAATTGGACTTGCAGGTAAATCTGTCTTTGACTGAGAAATGTCATGTCATTGGATTTAAATTGCCATGATATTTTCATTTTTAAGGTCACATTAAAGGTGCAGATGTTTGCATAATTAATGCAAGTGAATGTACAGTAGCTGATCGTTATGTACATGAGGCATTCAAGGCTGCTTTGAATGAAGCCTTACACCAAGTTGCAAATGACAGCATGTATGTCATTCATGATCAGTTGCTCTTTTGCTTGAATTCAAATGTTGCCATCTCTTACTCTCTCTCTCTACAATGGCCATCTTCGGACAGACCTTTCTGGCCATTGTAGAGAGGTGGCCGTTATGGGGAGGTTATCAATTAGAGGATTTGAGTAAGTAAATGAGAAGGTTGGACAAGAAAACATGGTCGTTGTAGAGAGGTGGCCGTTATGGGGAGGTTATCAATTAGAGCATTTGAGTAAGTGAATGAGAAGGTGGGACAAGAAAGCATGGCCGTTGTAGAGAGGTGGCCGTTATGGGGAGGTAGCCATTAGTAGAGGTTCTACTGTAATTCATGCCTCACATGTACTCACATGCAGGTTTGGTTGGATGCTGGAACTCAGGTGTTTTTTTCCTACTCTATTGGCCTTGGTACTCTCATTGCACTTGGGAGTTACAACAAATATAAAACAAACTGCTACAGGTAAGTCTCCATTGCTTCACACAGTTTATTACCTCCTTTCACAGAGATAGCAAATAATTTTATTGTTTATATAACTAATTAGGAGTAGTGATCGGTCAAAACCGAGATGCCTGAAGGCCCAGTGGTTTAAACATCTGAACCTGAGACACAGATTTCCAATAATCTGAGCCAGAGAAAAAACGAAAGATCTTGAGACACATACTTTTTTAATCACCAAAAGTCATGCAGACATGAATTTTTGATGGACCATTCTAGCTTTACCAGTCCACAGGGCAACAAACTCAACAATTATTTTTATGCATTACATTCCAGACTCCGGGGAGGCTCCCTATAATGGGCTATACAGGGATTCTCCGCCCAAAAGGGGTATCTTTTTTAGGCTGGAGGTATATGAAAGGGTAGGGATTTCACAAGTTGAAGTATAGGAAAGGGTAGGGAAAACATGAGTTAAAGTATAAAAAGGCAAGGGAAAACTGCCAATTAAATATTATAAAAAGCGCCTTTTAAAATATATCAAACAGATGCACGTATATGAAAGGGGTACCATTTTCAAAAACGGTATATGAAAGCGTAAGGGTTTGGGGGGTAATGTCGCAGCTTTTAGAAGGTCTCACACCATTGGCTTGCCACCCTTAGAGATAACAATAGGACAAACAACACAACAATGGACCCTAACCCTAAAAACAATAGCAGCTGTGTTTTACAAGGCCAATGAAAATAGAGGCTTCTAAGAGCTGCGACCCTACCGGGTTTGGGCCTCCAGAGTGTAATAAGAAATTTTATTAATAAGCAGTTTGTTTTACATGTATCTTTATGTCTCTGAATATTTCATTACAGGGATTGCATCATATTTGCTTGTGTGAATAGTGGGACTAGTTTATATGGAGGATTTGTGATATTTTCGGTGCTTGGTTTCATGGCACAGAAACAGCAAGTACCAGTTGCTAGCGTGGTTAAATCAGGTACAAACTGCATTTACTAAATTATACTTATCAATTATGTAATACTGTAGCACTTTAAGCTTCATTTGAAAATGATTCTATTTTTTGTGTTTTGCAATGTACCTGATATTTACAAAGAATTTGGAGCCTATACCTGTTTCTATAGCTTTGAGTTTTGGTTCAGGGCCATAGTTGCTATGGTGTTTCTTATTTATTACATGAAGTAATTCATTACACGACTTTGTCTGACTGTCTATTAAAATAGACAGTCAGAGGGCCAATAACTAAAATCAACCAATCAGAGTGCTTTATTGCCTGTCCAATATTCTCTAAGTATTGGACCGGGTATTGTCCCGAATGAACCCGCGTGATCCTCCCGCTGGTACGGGTCATGTAATAATCTCTTATTTACCTAGCTTGCTCAGGACTGGACTGGGAGAATATTTTCCCTCGGTCTTTTCTGTATGGAGCTTGCTGCGTTTGATCTGTATTATCTAGACCTCGGGCCGATATTCTCCCAGTACGGCTCTTGCCCAGCTTGGTCAATAGGGTATATGTATTTATTTTCTTGTCTTGTCAGGTCCTGGTTTAGCATTTATTGCATACCCTGCAGCAGTAGCTGAGATGCCAGTTGCTCCCTTGTGGTCTATACTGTTCTTCTTTATGGTTATCTTGTTAGGACTTGACAGTGAGGTACTTAGATTATACACTAAAGCCCCGGCCATGCAGAGAAACAAATCTTTGTGGCAACTTTTTGTACGAAAAAAAAAAACTACTTCTATGGTAGCATAATTTTGAGGTTTAGCTGATTCAAACATTTTGTCTACTTTGAAAAGCATTTTAACACTGCAAGCCTTGATCAACTGCGAGAATCCACTTGTTATTTCTGTTTTTTGCTCTCCCTCTTTTGTAGATACATCCTGCAGTAAAGAATTAATGTACCAAGACCATTGTAAATGTCTCTTTGTAGTTGTCTTTCTTGGAATAGAGACATATTTTCCGGATGTATTAACCCATTTTCATGATGCAGCTTTTAGGCCACTTTCTCTTTGGGTGCTTGCTTCTCTGCTCTCCAACGTACAAAAGTCATGATTGTCATCCAAAAGCCTGAAAGTTGTCAGAGAAAATGTGTTCACCCACAACTTTGCCAGTTGTGTGCATTCCACTTATAACTGTATATCATGACTTTTTGTCAACTTTAACTAGATTATGCAGTGCAGGCAATCCAGGCATTTTGTGGTCCTCCATTCTTTTTTCTGTGTTAATACTCCTACAATTTGTGGGAACATTCAGTTGGTGCTGGCTGATAAAGTCTGCTACAGGATGGTGAATACATAAATAATAAATCAGCTTTGTTTAACGAGGGTGACACTGTGACCCTTGCATTCCTGATAGATTTGGAATTTAGAAATGCTGCTTGGTACAGTCTGAAAAGGTTGGAACAGGCTGACAAAGGTTGGGACAGGCTGAAAGGTTGGTACAGGCTGATAAAGATTGTTACAAGCTGATGAAGGTTGGTACAGACTGATGAAGGTTGGTACAGGCTGGCATAGGTTGGTGGAGGTTGATAAAGGTTGATACATGTTGATAAAGGTTGGTACAGGTTGATAAAGGTTGGTACAGGTTGATATAGGTTGTCACAGGCTGACATAGGTTGGTACAGGTTGATAAAGGTTGGTACAGGATGACATAGGTTGGTACAGGTTGATAAAGGTTGGTACAGGATGACATAGGTTGGTAAAGACTGATAAAGTTTGGTACAGGTTGATAAAGTTTAGTACAGGTTGACATAGGTTGGTACTAGCTGACATAGGTTGATACAGGATGATAAGGGTTGGTACAGGTTGATAAGGTTGGTAAAGGTTGATAAAGGTTGATTCAGTCTGATAACAGTTGCTGCAGGTTGACAAAGGTTGCTGCAGGCTGATAAAGGTTGGTACAGGTTGAAAATGGTTTGTGTACCCTTACGGAGGTTAATGCAGATTGATGACGACCATTTAACGCATGTGCTATGTGATGAACGTTGTTGCAGGTTAAGCAAGACTGTTGAAGTCTGAAATGGCAAAGGCTGAATTGATGTACGCTCTTGTAGCCTGAAGAATGTTTATAAATGCCTATCGGTTTGATATACGGTGCTGATTGCTGTTACAGGTCATGCAAGCATCGCAACTGGCTAAGGAGGCTAGTAAGGAGCTTGAATACAAACGGTTACAGTTAATTTGCTCAGTTACCATCCTGTGCATGTCAATAAATGGGTACTCAGTGATTTGGTTCATTTCGCTTAGTTTGGAGTTTGTAAAACACGAAACATCTTTATCTTCGTCCACTAGATCTGCTTCTAGCCTGTTTAACAATGTGCCATTTCATGCAAGTTACATAATTTATATTCATTGTAAAGAGCACTTTCTTTGGTGGTTGTTAAGAGTGGTCTGTCGAGTTGGTGTGATCGTTTTGATTATTGTTGTTCTTAAAAGAACTGTTGTTATTGACAATGACTGACATTTCGACAACATGAGTCAGAATCGTGCGTTACCTACAGTACGAACTACTAGCGATGCAAACAGCTGCCTGCGGCCTACAAAGGACTTGTCAACAGAACAGACAACAACAGACTGAACTCAACGACAAATTTGACAAACAAAAGACCCGACAAAAATTACACTAACAACATACGGATCGAAATGGACCAATCGCTGACTAGAGTTTCAACAGCCAATAACATCTGGCAAAACTGACCAATGACAGCAACAACCAGACATTAATACCATCAACTGACGGTTTACCATTCACATGACTTTGAAGATGGCAGAACTGCACTAACCTGGATGATCACAGTCGGCAGACTAAAAACCGTCGACGAAAATAAAACAATCCATCTTTTTATGAAACTCGACCTCATTCAAGTCACCTGACGAACTGTTCAACATCCAGCCTACACTAAGTTAAGTCAATTGTACATGAATTTAATGTCGTCTGTTTGTTTTCAGTTTGTTGGAGTGGAAGGCTTTGTAACAGCCATTGTTGATCTGTTCCCTCATCATTTAAGGCGTGGGCACCGGAAAGAAATCTTCATTGCTCTTTGCTCTGCCTTCTGGTTCTTAATTGGTCTGTCCATGGTTACTGAGGTAATCACGCTACTGTTATGACTAAAACGGGTTGCATAACAATATCTATAACGTTCTGCATCCAATCTGGTTTTGTTCTAGGGTGGAATGTACGTATTCCAGTTGTTCGATTATTATTCCGCCAGTGGCAGTGCGCTTCTATGGGTGTCACTCTTTGAAAGTATTGCTATCGGCTGGTTCTATGGTAAGTAAAGGCTTGTTTTATAGTTGTAACACCTAATTTGTGACAAGGACTCCGAAGATGACTTCCGCTCAGGTTGTCGAAACGTCAGTCATTATCAACAACAGATCTGTTCAGAACTACACTAGTGACTAACCCGGACGATCATACTCGACAGACTGCTGAAACTCTTGGGTACAAATCATTTTCAATGACACCCAATTTATATCACGAACTTTGTTAACCGCTTTGGTTGTCTTATTAATTGAATGTTTACAGGTGGAGACCGATTCTATGGTAATATGGAGTCCATGATTGGATTTCGGATCAATCCCTGGATCAAGTTGTGTTGGATGTTTTTCACACCACTTTTTTGCTTGGTCGGTAACTTAAGTATTTTACTGAAAATTGATGTTTAATTTTGGGCATAATTTAGCATAGTCGAATGACTGGTTTAGATGCGTCTTGGTCATTTCTTTTAACGTCTCATAGGCGGTCTTTGAAAGGGTCGTCTTCCTCCCAGTTTAGCCAACGCACATCGTTTGGCATACAGAAAACACTTAATGACTGGTCCCGAGGGTAACAATGAATTTTTTTTCGAGTATCTTGCCTTTTTCTCGAGAGATCAGTCATTAAATGATTTGTTATATAACTTTCTTCGTCGTGGAAAAACACGGTTTGAAAAACGCGCCGAGCACTCGAGGTAAACAACAATCGCATCATAATCATGCCCGATTTGGCACGGTCTGATCACTTGGCTGGCGGGCAACAGTGCAATGTTACCCTCTGACGTCAAAATTGTTGCCCGCTAAGGACAATTGGCGGAAAACTGATTTTGTTTATTAGATGTCATGTGACCATGAATCAACCAATCAACGCGTGCGTTTTATTGAGAGAAACTTCAGCTACCTTTATAACAATACGTGTTATGCAGTAGATAACATTTGCGGAGGTGTATGTAAAACGATCAGTGATTTTAAAAGACCACTTGGTCCCCGGATTGTAACGATAAAACCAAATTTTCGTGTTTCATTCTCCCACCGACTCAGCACGAAAGTTTCTTTAGAAACTAACCCCTTTATTCATTTGCTTTAAAGTGTGGTTTAATCGTAGGATGTTTGAAGAGTATTAGAGGAGTTGTGCCAAGAATTTACTTTGTTGTACCTTCACCCTTTACAGGGTATATTCATCTTTAGCCTTGTGTCGTACAAACCACTGGAGTACAATGATTACAAGTACCCTGCTTGGGGACAGGCGATTGGTTGGTGTATGGCAATGGCTTCCATCCTGTGCATTCCAGGTTACATGATCTTCAAGTTTGTAACTACAGAAGGAACGTTAGCAGAGGTATTGTTTTGCACCGGTTTTTCATACTGTAGATTTCGAAGACGTGCGTGCAATTATGTTACTGCCTACATACATCCATCCATTCATTCACCTATTCCACTGTTGGATGACACAATAAACGCACCTATTTATTTCATTTTACCAACAACATTAAAAGGTGGGGAGGAAGGGAACCACAATTTGCATACCATCCAGCACATAGTGTTACAACGTTTTGTCAGAAATTGTAGATTAAAGTTTAATATATTCATCTGCATCCTCTTTATTCCCTTTAGCGTTGGGTAACGCTGACCACATCCACTCATATAGAGCATGATGAACAGAACGAAGATGCTCGGGAGATGGAAAAAGTACAGGACTCACCGCTATAAACTCCGTAAATATATAGAGTGTACTGATAAGTATTATAATATACTGCTTGACAAATGCAAATACTGATTCCGGTTTCAACAACCGCTCCCCTATATTTAGTGGTTTTGTGCTGTCAAATTCGCCAACCCCCACCCAAGTAGCCTGCGTGGCAGGCGTAAACGGGGAGGGGGAGGTGGGGGGTTGAAAAAAAAAGGGAGGGGAAAGGGAAGGAACGCCTGCTATAAGAACCGGGCTATTCGTATTACGCCCACCGATTTTCAGATAGTGGCTGCGGCCGCACTAGAGTAGTTAACCCGGTTATTTGCAATTAATGAATTAAAATTAACTGGTTTAACAAAATTCCTGATGCGGCCGCGTATTTTTGGCGTTCACCGAATTTTAACCGTGTTAGCGTTTCCCATGGAAATTAATTAAAGAACAATAGATTTTTTTTAACCGGGTTAGGTTTATTCAAACCACCTCGGCTAGGTAGTTTAGTGCAGGTTAACTTTCTCGACCTGTCAATCATCTTCGCTTACGCGGTAATTTTTGGCTTCCTGTTGAATTCGTAGACCTTCGTAGGGACGACTTTCAATTTCAAATAGAGAAAGGAAAACCGTCGTGTGTTTATGTTCTCCACAAAACCTATAATTTGACCATTTTACGATGTTGCAGAGACATTGTTTTCGCTCATTAATCGTATTGTTTTGTGCAGCTCTCGCTAGCAAATGATAACATGATCTTTCACGTTCAAAGTTCAACCTTTTGAAGTGTGGCCGCTCAGAAAGATAAACTCGGTTATTTCATAACAAACATCTTTTCGCCGAGTTATTTCAACCTGGTAAAGAAAAAAATAACCCAGTTAACTCATCAAGTGCGGCCGCAACCAATCAGATTATGTCAACTGTCAAAACGTCGACCAATCAGAAACTAGCGCGCGCTTTTACGTATAGCTGAATTCACGTAGGAATTTGCCAACCGCCTCGTGCGAATTTTATCGAAGTGAGAAAAATAATTTTGGGAAAAGGCTCAATGAGAAGGTCTTCGAGTGGAAATGTCAGCTACTTCCACGAAGAGTTCTAAAAGTAGGAGAAAACCGAAAGAACAAACTTTAAATAATTGTTGCAGATTCTGTAGAATCGAGTTCGTGTCTTCTGGATCAAGGGCTTCCTTCGAAAACTTGTTCACAATGTCGGTAAGAAGTCCAGGGTTTGTGTTGGCGGACTGTTGTTCGATCATCTATGGGCTGCCCTTTAATTCAAAGCGAAAGCAATATCAGAACGAGTATGTAGACATTGTGGTCGGAAAATCAGAAATGCTGCAGATCGTTATACAGTTTTATTAGAACAGCTGTCACTTCAAGCACTGCAATGACTGCTTCGGCCGAATGCGAGAATACAACTGCCATCGATTGAAGGAAAAGACAGCTGCCCACGACCATCACGCCTGAGAGAAATAAAGAAAAGAGACGAATTAATGTTCATGTGGCGGATGAAAAATCTTCTGGACAGGGATCTTCGAGGAAGTCTTTGTTTTCTGTTTTTTTTTTCAGTTTTCGATGGACCTGTTATATTTTCATATTGTTAAATTATTTCATCGTAAATATTTTCACTTGTTCTAATTCTTTCACCTGGTGTAAATGTTTAACATACTATAGCTGGGGGCTAACTAGAAAACTCACCCGTTAATTTAGCTCCCAGGCTCAAAATTATATTAACTATTGAGATTATCAGTATTTAGTTAATAAAATGTGTATAGGTATTTTTATAATATAGTTGTAAAAAATAATGAGTAAAATAAAGTATTATTATTATTATTATTATTATTATTATAGCAAGTACAATCGAGGTGACAGAAAACGACGTTAACTTTGTAGAAAACGAAAGGTGACAATGCACAGCTGCCTACTGTAATATTGATGATATTTCAGGAACAACCGACAAACAGCTCAAGGTAATGATTTTATATCCCAGTGGAAACATCATTGTACGCGATTCCTTTGACAATGCAACGAAATCGGTTATTTTAAACTGAGCATTGCGAAATTGGAAGGCTGCCGTATCCAGTGGGCAAAACTGCTAGCACATCCCTGCCATCGAGAAGAGATCGTACAGCCGATACTTGTTCAGGTTTCAAGCTCAAATTGTAGCTACCAGCGAGATTTAAATGGGCCAAAGCTTTCGCCAACACGTCTCCTTCCGCCGCCATCGTGAATGTGATGTGTTTACATTTTTGAATAAATTACTCATTGTGCGTAATCAAATTCAGCGGCCGCAGAAATGAACAAAAGGGGGTCTTTATTGCAGGCGACATTTCCCCTTCTCTCCCCAGTTCTCCCTTCCCGACGCCTGCTACGCAGGCTACCACCCAAGTCGCACCATTCTCCACTAAAATGATCTTGGAGACTAGCCGCTATGAAAAAAGGACCATCTTAAGTGAAAGTCGGTCATGTACTGGACAAATAGACGATTTTCGTATTCTCGGTATTGAACTGGAACTAGCTTGCAGACGAGGCTCATGCGGGGCATTCTTTTCACATGCAAATATTTTTAATGATATTCCCCTGCATGAGCCTCCATTGCAAGCTAGTTCCAGTTCAATACCGAGAATACGAATATTGTCTATTGGTGTTGGTAATCTAATACAAGATATAGACAATAGTGTTTATATCGGTCTATCGCATATTATATAATGTCGTATATAACAAGGTATATCGTATATATTCATAGAATATTGTAAAAGCTGATGCTTCACTCGCTACTTGTACTCTTGAATGGCCGTATTTTCTTCTGGTGTGATTTCGGTACAGAGCAGATGTTCTGTTATATTTATCTTTAAGAATTCTCCAGGAAACTTATCCTTTTGAAAGGTAAATTGGTTTTCCTGAATAAAATGTTTACAGTCAGCCAATACCATTATCCTAGTTTTTGACCTCCAGCTGCATTATATTATTATCTTCCTGGAATACTCCCATTTATGTCCTCGTGTTCCTTACCGAAATCATACCACTCGACATTTTTTTCTGTAGGAGTTTATTACCCTTTAGAGTGGTTTTACTTAACCCGTGAAACACTATCTAACAATTAGTGTGTGATAGTCCAAATTAAACAAAAGAAAACAATGGAATCATAGTCAAACAGTGCGTGCTATTCTACTAACTATTTCACAGGTTAAGGCCCAAATCGCACTTGCGGACAACTTTTGAATTGTCCGCGACAATTTGGACAGAAATTGGTATACAAAATTGTCCGAGACAACTTGTCAATTTCGGGGCTAAAATTTGCAAGACAATACGAAAATTGGACATTACGGTATGGAAACAATTTTAAAGGTGTGGAGTACTTCGACTTTCAATCTGAGCATCAAGCCTTTTCAAAGCGCACGTGGCTTTAAATCTCATTAGTATGTATTTTATGCAGTATGAAACTGGCTTGTCATTGAACATCGTCATTGAACACCGCTAAACATGATTCGATTAAAAAATAACGCAAAGTATTTTTTATTTCTAAGCCTTTTCAAGGGTTTTTCTACTTTTAGTGATTAAATTGTTTTTGCACATTGCGATTTGCCGTGATAAATTTGAATAAAAAGAAACGTGCTGCATATTGATTTGTTTTTCTCAAGGAAGAACACAATGGTTAATCAAGAAGGCATTGTTATCTGGATTCGCGGGTGCGTTGGAATGTATCGGACAAGCGTGTTGTCCTGCCAGGAGGCAGGACTTCGGCTTCTTTGAAAATTCGGCTGTTTTGTCGAAACTTTTTCGACTTGGCAAAAGTAGGTCGCACTTGTCTTTGCGGTAATTTTCCGTTATAATGACGAACGAATTGCACGTGCAACGTGGACCAATCAGCGGGCGGCGGTGTTTTTAAAGTTTTATTTGTCTGCCCAGTTCGTTTCTCTGAAAAGTGTAGGTCGCACTTGTCTTTGCCAAGTCAGACACTTAAATAAATTGAAATTCGATAAAAATGTACAAAATTGTCCCAAGTGCGATTTGGGCCTAAGTAAAATCACTCCAAATGTAAATGCCGATAACATTTTCAATTAACAAGTGTTGGTCGATCTAAATATATTTTTGTTTCTATTCTCTATTTTCGAATTGCCCATAATACACTTTGTTTGCCTCCCCAAATTTTGCATAAACTATTGTTTGTAAATGCTCTTGGGAGGACTGCATATTTCCAAGAGCATTTCAAAACAATAGTTTATGCAAAATTTGGGGGGCAAACAAAGTGTATAGGTGGTTTGCAAGCAATCTCTAGAGACATAGATAACAGTAGTGAAACGAACAAATGCTGGTGGACGAACAAAAGGAGCTAATGAGAGAACTATTGTTTATGTCCACCAGCATGGCGGCGATGACGTAACATGAAAACCACCTATTATGGGCAATTCGAAAATAGAGAATGTTTTGCCAAATGTAAGATGACGTTTGACGAACATTTTTTGGCAGATGAATGTTTTGATTTCGATCAAACATTTTGGCTAACTTTTAACAATGTCGGAGCGATGTTAATGACTTTTAGCCACCCGTCTAACAGATATATGGCAGAAAATGTTGGTCGTGTTATAGAACAATGTTAGAACGTTTAACAACTTCCAGTTTTCAGTGTTATGTAACAATTGTTAACCTGTTTTTTAAAACTGTTTTTCTCGTTAAAAATGTTCAGTGAGTTTTAAGTGTTAGAATGTAACTTTTAATTTTAATGTTGCTCTTCTTGTTTTGGACATTTTGGGATGTAAGTGAAATTTTGAAAGGAAAACGTTTTGAAAGAAGCAAGTCAACCAAGAACAGTGTCGTTTATTCAAGGGTAAAAGAACAAGCTAGATTACTCAAAATAGTTCTTTCTACGCGTCTTATATATTATTTTATATTTTACACAGTTTAAGCACATATTGTCATTGCTAATAAAATTATGAAAAAATCCGACAGATTATTTTAATAAAAAAATTTAATTATTGGTTATTGTGGAAGTGGATTTCAAAAAACGTGAGAGGCGATTTTAAAGGGGCTATGTCGCAAGGTGAGTCTGCGCAATGAGTTCCCGTCATGTGACGTCACCTGACGTCACACATGTCAAATTTCTATTGTTCCCTCCCGGATCGCGGCAAGTTTTATCGCGCTTGCACTCGTGTCGAACCACGCGAGGTAAACAAACACACGATCGATTTCGCTTTTAAATTCCTCCCCAACTTCTACCATTACTGGAAGAAATCGAATTTTTCGAAGGTACGACTAACAAATCGCAGAAATAATTTACCAAAAATCTAGCCAAGTAAATACTCTAACTAATTTGTAAACTTGAGATCTATCCTTCCACGCAATACGACGGGATGGAACGGATTGCAGCGAATTCGACAGTAATGGCCGCCAACTTGATAAAAAGCCACCGGACGTTTTTCAAGTTGTTGGTACCCAGTACTCACCCGCCATCCTCACGACATAGCCCCTTTAATCACAGTGTTACACAAGTGTAACGGGCTTTTGAGAAATTTAGCTCCATGGTTGTGCGAGAGATGCCCTACTGCTACGCTCCGGGATCTTTTATATCAAGTGGACCAAAACATGATCAAGGAACGTGGTGTTTAATGGTGTTCTTGACTCACTCGCTTATAGGCAGAACTCAAAGTTACTCAGTAAACGGACAATTGTCATAAACGAGTTGTAGCCAATAGTATTTCGACAACACAATTTGACTTACGTAAGCTAAACAAATGGAGGAAATTCTTATATTACTTTTCACGCCCTTAGAACCTCCTAGAACCTAGAGCTCATTTCTCATTCGAAGGCGTTGTTCTGAGTATACTATTACGCACTGCATCAATCATCGCATCGCATCACAGTTCGGGGTGAAATTCGGCTCCAATCATCTCCAATCCCCTGAACTCCACAAATCCAGACCATCAATGGTCTCTTAATCCCCCAAAACTTACATCCAACCAAAGAGGCCATTGATAGTCTGCTGACGAGATCAAGTAACAATCAGTACCCCGGAGGATAGGGAGGGGCACATTCACACCCAGTAAACAACACATGTCAGTCAACCTATTCCAGTAGTCCGAACATCGTCACAACTGCATTGGCCATGCCAAAACGCACCACCAAACCTCACTCCCAAACCTCACTCCCCAAACCTCGTTTTCCCAAAGTGCACCTAATCCAGGCCCCACTGTTATCTCCAAGGCCACAATAATTGCTCGCCATGCGCCCGACCAAGAGCGGCTTTACATCGTATAAACGTGAGCGATTGGTATCATGTCTGTAACTTTGATAGTTTACTTGAACGTTTCCAGCGCAACCATCACCCCCTCACTAGCCCCAACAAGGGTCTCCGTGCAGTGAGCCTAAATGTATGGGTTGGGCAGCTGTTGAGCCAAAACCAGTAGACATTCGTCAAAGGACGGATCAAATTGTCAGTCCCATACCGGGGGGATGTAAAAAGGGAGACCCCCCGGGGCCAGCAAGGGGGCGACAGTTGTGACCCAGAATAACTAGGGGAGTTGGATTAAGATACTCCGTTTTCGCAACTGTCACTCCCAGCAGCCTAGGGGTAGGTCGGGGGAAGAAAAATAATGTAAAGAAAATAGTACGTCCAGTAGTGATCGGCTGGCGGTCCCTCACTGAGGGACAAATGTGAGCACGATAATGATTTGAAGCTCAACACGATAATCATTGAAATAGCACTTAATAGTGAAAACTGACGGTCCCTTGCCGACAGAATCATTTCAATAAAGGACAAGTGTCAACGTGACAATAACTTGAAGCTGAACACAACGTTCACTAAAAAGACACTCATAAGTGAGTGGTCAACTGGCGGTCCCTTGCCGGCAAAATAATTTCACTAAGAGACAAATCTCCCTGTGAGGATTAATAACTCTGAGCTCAACACAAGAATCATTGAAAAACACTCATTAGTAATCAGCTGACGGTGCCTTGCCGACAGAATCATTTCATTAAGAGACAAATCTTCACGTGAGAACATAACTGTGAGCTCAATACAAAATCATTGAAAACACCGATCAGTGATCAACTGACGGGCCCTCGTCAACAGAATCACTTCATTAAGAAAACAAATCTCCACGTGAGAATATGGCTCTGAGCTCAGTACAAAATCATAAAAACACTCATCAGTGATCAACTGACGAACCCTTGCCGACAGAATCATTTCACCGAGAGACAAATCTCCACGTGAGAATATAACTCTGAGCTCAATACAAAGACCATTGAAAACACCCCTCAGTGATCAACTGACGAACCCTCGCCGACAGAGTCATTTCACTGAGAGACAAATCTCCACGTGAGAATATAATTCTGAGCTCAATACAAAAACCATTGAAAACACCCCTCAGTGATCAACTGACGAACCCTCGCCGACAGAATCATTTCACTGAGAGACAAATCTCCACGTGGGAATATAACTCTGAGCTCAATACAAAAATCATTGAAAACACTCCTCAGTGATCAACTGACGAACCCTTGCCGACAGAATCATTTCACTGAGAAACAAATCTCCACGTGAGAATATAACTCTGAGCTCAATACAAAAATAATTGAAAACACTCCTCAGTGATCAACTGACGAACCCTTGCCGACAGAATCATTTCACTGAGAAACAAATCTCCACGTGAGAATATCTCTGAGCTCAATACAAAAATCATTGAAAACACTCCTCAGTGATCAACTGACGCGCCCTTGCCGACATAATCATTTCACTGAGAAACAAATCTCCACGTGAGAATATAACTCTGAGCTCACTACAAAAATCATTGAAAACACTCCTCAGTGATCAACTGACGAACCCTTGCCGACAGAATCATTTCACTGAGAGACAAATCTCCACGTGAGAATATAACTCTGAGCTCAATACAAAAATCATTCAACACTCATTAGTAATCAACTGACGGACCCTCGCCGACAGAATCATTTTACCAAGAGGCAAGCATAGTATATGCTAATTTCCAGCAACTACACGTGGTGACAACATTTGACGACAGAAAATACCTCACACCATTGAGGGCAAAACATGAGCACAAAACATCCGTGGTCATCGTTCAAATATTAGACCGAGTAACTTACTCCAAGGTACAATGTAACTCCCCCAAACCTCAAAAACTGGCGCTAGCTCAGTAAGAGATAATTGCAGTTTTGCTCCAATATTAAGCCACAGCCGAGGGATTCATCCTATAAAAGGAAACAAGAAAACTGGCGATATATCGCCCACATTTATATTAGAACAATATATCGGATGAAATGAAACAAACATTTATGGACTTGCTCGAAATTGTACGCCGGCGACAACAATGACAGCAAACACTAAAGGGGAAGGGACTCCCACGTGTGCCAACAAAAATACACTCCAAGTCAAATACATCAATTTTGTAGTCTTCACCTGAGTCACTAAGCCAAATGAGCTCCAAAGGGTGAAATACATGCTACTGAAGACGATAAAAGTTCAGTGCTGGTGTTCAGATAGCAAGAGACACTTTGATGTTGACGGAGCCGTTGCACTTGAAGGAATGACAATTTATTCATATTTTGTTGGTCTTATATGCTCTGCTTATAATTTATGCAGTGCGAATAGTTTGTTTATTCAATAGATGTCATGTGACCATGAATCAACCAATGAACGCCCGCGTTGTATTGAGAAAAAACTCCAGTTAAATAATAACGTTGGCGCGTATTTGCACTCTAGAATGCTATGTCGTATAATAATAAGGAAGCTTTGACTTGGCGGAGCGCTATCAATCACTTTTTGCTATTAACAATACAACGCGTGCGTTCATCAGTTGATTCATGGTCACATGACATCTAACAAACAAACACGATGAAATGTCTAAGTTTCATTTGAACAGTACCCTGGGTACCAGAGGTATTCTCGCGGCGAGCTTCGTGACTTGCCGGCCGAAGGCCGCGATCAACGAGTGGCGAAGCCGCGAGAAAACCTCTGGCCCAAAGCTGTTTGATTTACCGTTCTCGGTGCAAACTTTGATCGTTTTTTATCTAATTATATCTAAACCAATCACAGCGAAGATCTCCTAGTGTGTTCACATGCGCTGGCAAGTGAAGATATGACAGCTTTGACAGGAGCTAATTAGAAGTTGTCAAATGGCCTGCCAAATGACGGGATTTGTTTCGCTGTCGTGCCGTTTATGCGAAGTGAATGCCATTTCCAGTGGTGGCTACTACAGCCTAATTAACAAAAACGCAAAAAAACTGAACATTTTCGGATGTATTTCGGTGATTTACGACGCCCAAGAAAACAATCTCTCTGTCGGGCCGCATGTGTTATGCAAAAAGTGCTATCGCCGAATTGAAAAATACGAAGCGACTATCAAAGAACTAACCACTTTGAAAGAACAGTAAAAAAGAAAAAAAATGGCCCGCTGGAAAACTGAAGTGGATAGCACGCGATCAAAGCGATGTTCCAGCTCGCCTGGTGAAGGAATGAAGAAGTCTCGTTGTTCTAACACAAAACGCACAAATAGGTGGTTTTCATGTTACGTCATCGCCGCCATGCTGGTGGACATAAACAATAGTTCTCTCATTAGCTCCTTTTGTTCGTCCACCAGCATTTGTTCGTTTCACTATTGTTATCCATGTCTCTAGAGATTGATTGCAAACCACCTATAGAGCTCTGCCAAACAAGTTCAAATCACTTTATTTTCTCGTTAAAAGAAACAAGGCATCTCCCCCTCGTGGAGTCGTAGTAGCACAGCCGGCCCTGTCTTATAATGTCATGTGCCGTGGTTGCGTTGGTACATCGTGTTATTACACAACACCCAAATGGCGTCGTGTCATTGCATAAAACTACCACCCGCTTTATGTGTTTAGACAAAGGACGAGAAAGAAATGTTGTGTAAAACACCAAATCTTAGAAGTTTCGATAACGAAACATATCTAGGTCTAAAATTGACGGTAGTTCGACCTCTGAAATGATTTTAACATCCAACAAATCTAGAACGACAACACAAAATAAGTGATCAGAGGTGAGAATTGCGAAGAGAAGTGTTGTGGTAATAGCGCTCAGATTCAAGTGCAAAACTTTATCCAAGCAAAAAAATTATTTAATTATTGGTCAGCTCCCTTGAAAGCAAGCAAGACTGTCGAGCATGTACTTGTGACCTCGTGGAATTTGATGGTGTATTGTGATAAACACCGGCCACCACAGCTTTAGTTTGCTTTGTCCTTTCTTAGTGGGACGTCGGAAAGATCTTGATGACTGAGCAAATATAAAGCTTTTTTAGGTCTGGTACATCATATACCTCTATACTTGCGATATGCTACGGGAATGATTGTCTACACGTTAATTGATTCCAACTTAATTCTGTCATTTTAGGTATTGTATCATACAGCGCATGCGTTCTCTACACCTAATGCTAAACGTTCGAAAGTCCAGGCACAATCTGCCAAGGGGTGGTCCTTGCTGTGTTCTAGGGGCCCGACCTACCTCTCACAGTTTAGCGGGTGAACGATCCGATCCCCCTTCTCCCTTTTCCTCTCCCTTTTCCTCTCCCCTTTTCCAGGTGGCACACACACTTCCCCTGCGGGGGACTCTCACGCGTGCGATGGTTTGCTTGCACAAGAGACTCCATTTTAAAACGACGCGATAGTCAGCGTGCAGGAAAAATCGCAAATGTAGGTACATATCTTTAAGCGACGGGACATAAAAAAGACGCAGAAAAAGGTCGCGAGAAATTCAAGAGTTGGATTTTGTAGAACGCAGCACGAGCAAGGGTGGCTACATGTGCGATTTTTTTACTATACTGGTGATGCAATATTTTCGAGAATTCGCGTCACCTGTGCAAGCAAAAAAACGCTCTCGTAGCCTCGTCTTGCATGCTCTTTAAATTAAAATTGTTCCTTTTTTGTTGTTTGCCTGCTTCTGGAAATTTCATAAAACTTTTCATTTACTGCTACGTTACTGACATAAGTGGGATGCTGCGCGTTTTCCGATTGGTAACAACAAAATGGAAGAGCTGGATGCATAAAGTTTCCCCTAATAATAGAATAACACAAACGGGAAGACAAAATACGGCTTAACAAGGAAAGCACATCAGTCAATATCTTTTGTTTACATAAAAAGACAACTTCATCAATCTTATTCCTACATAATTAACTTGCCGGGCCCGCGACCAAAACAGCCACTTTATCACGGTTCAAGAGTACTGAAGTAAGTAAGGAGGAGGGGAGGGGTGGGGGTGGCTAAAAAGAAAGGGCAGGGGGGGGGGGGGGGGGGGGGGGGGGGGGGGGGGGGGGGGGGGGGGGGGGGGGGGGGGGGGGGGGGGGGGGGGGGGGGGGGGGGGGGGGGGGGGGGGGGGGGGGGGGGGGGGAGGGAAGGGCTTATAAATGTCTTCTTCTAAAGGGGGGTGGCTTATAAGAGGGGGAGGCGTATTTGAGAGGGATGGCTTAAAAGATATTTTATGGTATATTACGGGAAATTTTGAATGAGTTTAAAAATAAATCTGGAACAGACTTGGCTACGATACCTCCAATCAGAAGACTGACATTATTTACATTTTCTTTCAAGCAAATCACATTGTTATGTATATCATCATTCATAAAAAAAATACACGTGGGCTCCTTTTGTGGAGCATGTGTCTGCAGCACACTGCTAAATTTTTGGATGTACAGTTAAAGGGGCTATGTCACGAGGATGGCGGGTGAGTACTGGGTACTAACAACTTGAAAAACAGCCGGTGGCTTTTTTTCAACTTGGCGGCCATTACTGTCGAATTCGCTGCAATCCGTTCCATCCCGTCGTATTACGTGGAAGGATAGATCTCAAGTTTACAAATTAGTTAGAGTATTTACTTGGCTAGATTTTTGTTAAATTATTTCTGCGGTTTGTTAGTCGTACCTTCGAAAAGTTTTATGTCTTCCAGTAGTGGTGGAAGTTGGGGAGGAATTTAAAAGCGAAAGCGATCGTGTGTTTGCTTACCTCGCGTGGTTCGACACGAGTGCAAGCGCGATAAAATTTGCCGCAATCCGGGAGGGAATAGAAATTTGACATGTGTGACGTCAGGTGATGTCACATGACAGGAACTCATTGCGCAGACTAACCTTGCAACATAGCCCCTTTAATTCAACCTTCCTTCTTTTGAAATTTTGTGGTGTACCCCTTATAGTTTTCTAAAGTTACAAAAAATCCTAGCTATACCCCTGGCATCTGCTACTATAATTAGCTAGAATGATTACAATGGTTTTGTTATAATAATATTACAACATTAAATTGAAAACTGCTCAACCATTTATGCCAAATCTCCCAGATTATCTGGGAGTGCCCTGGATATGAAGTGAACTTCCTGTGGGGGTCACCAAATTCCCCAGCTAAAAGCGACTTATTGGATCTTTTCTCTACAATAGGCTAAGATTTTAACCCCAAATTTTCTCCAAATAAAAAAAAAAACATTTCGTGTTTCAAATTCACTCATGTTACGGTTCTCGGTTGCCTTTTTGCGCATCTTTCACCAAATTTATCACACACATTTACAGACACCAAAGGAAACAAATTTTCGTCATTATGTCCATATAAGAGATGGTCTGATTGGATAAAAGTTTAACCAATGAAAGACCATGACTGAAAGATGCCCCAGTTTTCTGCCAATTTCAGAGGGTCCCTGATCCCCCCCTTAGCCCAGGGGGTATTCCGAATTTAAAGTGATGGGGATGTGCGAATGGGGGCGAAAATCAATGCCCAAAAGAATCCCTAGGGATTCCAGCAAAACCCAATAAAATACCCCGAACCAAACTTAAGGAGGCTCGTACCCATTTCTCAAGTCCATACCCTTTGTTGTAGCGCATAAAAAGTCAAGTCACTAGAGATTAATCATTAACGCTAATCAAATCCTTCTTTCTCGCAATCGGCCAAAGCAACCCCCTCACTTTTTCACACACCATTTCAAATGGACTCAAACTACTGAGATGAAACTGCATTCCCATCTTGCATCGTTTTCTTTGGATAGTAGCCAATTATGTCGATAGTATGTTTTTCACTGTATTTATAATCCCCAAAACTTCATCCATAAAAATTTCAAAAACACTCTCATACATTTCTTTCAAACTTTGTCCAGTTGAAGCCCATGGTCTAATCAATATTAGTCCACTAGCGGGTTTTACAAAAAATTATCTTGATCTAGAGAAACTCCGCAACTTGTGAATTTCGGAGGATCACCATTCTGTTGCCATGGAAGCACCGATGTAAACAAATCCTATACTCTCATAAATTCCAATGTATTGTGTGTTTGCATGCAAAGTGGCTTGACTTTTTATGCGCTACAACAAAAGATATGGCCTATTAAAATTGAAAGGGTGTGGACTTGAGAAATGGGTATGAGCCTCCTTAAACATTTCCATGCTCAATTTGTTTGGTTGTACTACATTCGTAGTACTATGCGGGCACCTTGCATAGCAAAATTCTTTACCACAAATCTTCATATTGTTTTGTGTACCTAAAAAAATCCCTACTTCACTCAAGCCACCCCCAAAATACTTGCCAAAATGTTCTTACTCAAAAGTCCTGGAATCAAAAATTTCAAACCCTCCAAAATCCTTTGTACATCCCTGTCACTTTAAATCCAGAGTGTCTCCCTGGGCTCCTACAGTAGGTGCTCATGTTAATGGCGCTCGTTCCACGCCTTCAGTGTGGCATGACCCACCTACCGGTACCAGACAAAAATCTCCCTATTTTTAATCTTCAGAGGTTGGCATATCTGCTCTACATGAAATTATTTTGTATTAATGACTATGGCCAATGGCAACATCAGTGAGTATTTCATGATAAATAAGTTGTGTATTAAATTGAATTGGACTCTCTGAGTGGTTGAAAGATGCAAGAAATTCGCACTGGACTGTCCTCTGAAGGTCTTCCAATTGGGGCACCAATCTCCTCAAGATCTTGTTCAACCTTCTTTACAATTTTCCATTTGTCATCTTCATTTTTCCCTTGCTTTTCACACAAACTCTTACTTGATGTCCTTTTTCCAACCACTTCTGAATTTGGTTCAATTTGAAACTCAAGTCTCGAAGTTCTATTTTATCACTCACTTCAATATTCTTTGTTTTTGGAGTTTTTAATGCTTTCTGTTTGATATCGATCTTACGCATCATCTTGTAAACAGGCATTGCTGTTTTGTTCTGTTTGTTGGTCCACACCAGATCTAGTGATTTTTCTCGTGCAACGTTCGCCGCTTCTTCAAGCGAGGTTTCACCTAGGTTAGCCCCTGTCTCGTCTACGAGCAACACACTTTGTTGTCGGCGCTCTCGTTTGGAGCTGTCCTGTTCATTTCTCAGCTGATTTCTTGAGGATATAAATATCGATCTTGATGATTGTAACTGAATAAGCGGCGTGTACAGCCCATCTATTTTCCTGTGAAAATATAATCTCCTATGAACTGGGAAGAAAAGTAGCGCGTTCATGGTTTTGTAACCCTGATAATGAGCTCTCAGAGAACGAAAACATGGTTTCCATATCAAAGCCAACAGTGGAGCCATTTTGGAAACTCTGAAACCGCGCCTTCACTCCCTGAAACGTCCGAAAAGCGGAGAACGCCAGGGGGACGGTAGGTACGTGATGTATGGGGACATATAGTGTACCAGTAGGTGCTTTGCTTATATACTAACGAGAAGTCCAAGGACTACTGCAAAGCTGATACAACGAGTAAATATATTTCAAACAATATTTCGGCTGGCCAGACCAGCCTTCTTCAGGTTATAAGATGTTACTGAATTATAAAATGAAAATACAACATAATATAAAGGAGAATGTCGCAATACATATTTAAAAAAAGAGGAGGGGCGGAAATGACCTACAAGATAATAAAGATAAGGCTAGTATACGTAAACTACAATTCATCACGTTTGTTCAACCCACGTGTTGCTTTGTTAATACATTAAATTAAATAGTCATGCATAGCCCTACATTACCCTGCACAGCCCTACACAGGGTAACCGGTTGTTTCGCCTACGTCCAGTTCGCTAACGTCTTAGGTCAGTTCGCTAACGTGTGATATGCCAGTTCGCTAACGTCTTGGGTCAGCTCGCTAACGTCCTATATGTCAGTTCGCTAACGTTTTTTGGTTTACTTTTCAGTTAAAAAAATTGTTCATACAAGTGTGGGCCCAAGTGTGTTAAGCTTATGTAAGATCATGTTGATAACTCGAATCCCTTCGAATAGTCGTACTTTGATCGCCATTTTGTTTTCAGAAGTCTAATCAGCCGAAACGACCGCAATTCCTACACAGGCATACATAACCCTACACAGCCGTACATAGCCCTACACAGGTACACAGGCATACATGGACATAACCCTACACAGGCATACATAGCCGTACATAGCCGTACATAGCCGTACATAGCCGTACATAGTCCTACACAGCCCTACATAGCCCCCCCCCCGTGGGGGGGGGGTACTCTGCAAATTTTTGGGTGGGGGTGTGCCCCCGGGGGGGTACTCGGCAAATTTTTGGGCGGGGATGTGCCGCTGGGACTCTGAGACCCTTAACCTATACTAGACCGTTTTAGCTGAATTTTGCAACCCTATTCTAGACTAAACACCGAAAAACCCTACCCTATCCTAGACCTTTTCCAGACTCGCTATTTTCCAGAACCTCGTTCACAATCATAGTGTAAGATGCCAGGGGTCAGTAAAAATGCCGTAAACGGCCTGCCGTACCGATTTATAAATGCCATTTGCCAGTAAAACCTTGTCTAAACTAAATTCTTCACGCTACTGGTCAGTTTCGCGGGAAATGATACCCTATTCTAGACCAAAAACCTCTGATTACTATACCCTATCCCAGACTAAACTGCCTGAAAACCATACCCTTCACAGCGGCACATACCTATATAGCTCATATATGGGAGTACCCCCCCCCCCCCCCCTCCCCCGGGAGGTGTGCTGCTGGGACTCTGAGACCCTTAACCTATACTAGACCATTTTGGCTGCATTTTGCAACTCTATTCTTGACTAAACACCGAAAAACCCTACCCTATTCTAGACCTATTCCAGACTCGCTATTTTTCAGAAACTCGTTCACTATCACGACCTTGTCTAGACTAAATTCTTTACGTAACTTATTAGTTTTGCGTAAAATGATACCCTATTCTAGACCGAAAATCTCTGATTACTATATCCTATCCCAGACTAAACTGCCTGGAAATCATACCCTTCACAGCGGCACATCCCTATATAGCTCATATATGGGAGTAACCCCCCCCCCCCCCCCCCCCCGCCCGGGACATAGCCCTACACAGGCATACGTAGCCCTACACAGGCATACATAGCCCTACACAGGCATTCATAACCCTACACAGCCATACATAGTCCTACACAGCCCTACATAGCCCTACACAGGCATACACAGCCCTTAAATCAGAAAACGGCAAACTGATCCTTACGGCAAGGCGATAGCCCTACATAGCCGTACTGTCGTACATAGCCCTACACAGCCCTACATAGCCCTACACAACCACGGCACTAATTATTTCCACCTGCATTTTGGGAACATTTCGTTCCCAGAGTCTGCGATTCCCAAGTCCAGCGGAAGGAGGGTTCGTCACTGGTTTATGCATGCGCTACTTTTTTCGCGCGTAAAATCGTGGATGTTTAAAATTTAGTTGGCCGGACACAGTTGGCCGCATCAGATAAACAGGAGTACTTTTATTGGTCCATTTGGCAGAACACTTGTGATATCAAAGGTACACTAAATGCTTTAATGACTTACTCCTAAAAACAGTAAAAAACTATGCTAGGAGGCCGAAAAAAATAAGAAATACACTGTACATAAGCATGCTATTTTCGTAAAAATGGGGATATACTTGTTAGAGCAAAACTGTAAAGGTCACATTCCACAATATCAAGAGCTTATGAGTCGTGTCTGGTCTGTCAACACTTCTTTACATGTTCTCCGCCGGGTTATTTGTGAGAAAGCCGGGGCAAAAGTCACCAGACACGTACGTGGCCACGAGCGGAACTAAATTACGTATTGAGCAAAAACAATCATCTTGACAGCAAACGACAATCAATAAGCTTAATAGTTGATGGCAATTGATGGCAATCGATAGCAATTGGAGGACTCAAGCTTGTGATTATTGATTGGTCATTGATTGGCGATAGCAATCGATGACAATTAACTAATTGTCATCGGTTGTTATCAATTGATTGATTAGATTTCCAATGATCGATTGTCATTGATTGATCACACTGGGATTGAAGTTTGAGGCAATGCGGTAAACATATTATTTTTACAAACTCTTAGGTAGAATATCTGGTATCTTCATTTTATTTACTAGACATTACAACATCTTGAATTTTCCAGGAATTTTTAGAAACGAAAGCAGTGGATCAAACTACAAGTAAGTGTAATGGACAATACTGGCCGGTCTTTAAAGACAGTCCTGAACAGGACTTTCAGTGGACAATAATGCTTGATTAAACAGCCTTGAAATTTTTTTTTTTAATAATGTTAATCCTAACAATAAGCGCTTTTGTTGAAAACAGCATCTCTCGATGTACCCTGTCTGATTTTGGCAAACAAAATTAATTTTGTCTTTCCAGCATATAGAAAGTTGGAAAGGCATATTCTTTTCAAATCACTTTGAATGATCAAATACTAGAAACATTATTTAATGTTAAAGATAACATTGACAGTTGAAGCCCTGCCTGCAGAGTATAACCTGACCCTACTGTATTTACATGGAAAGAGGATGATCCTAGTGCTAGGGATGATCCCGGGGGGGGGGGGGGGGGGGGGGGGGGAGGGTACTCCCATATATGAGCTATATAGGTATGTGCCGCTGTGAAGGGTATGGTTTTCAGGCAGTTAAGTCTGGGATAGGGTATAGTAATCAGAGATTTCTGGTCTAGAATAGGGTATCATTTTCCACAAAACTGATCAGTTACGTGAAGAATTTAGTCTAGACAAGGTGTACTGACAAATGGCATCTTAAAACCGTGATAGTGAACGAGTTTCTGGAAAATAGCGAGTCTGGAATAGGTCTAGGATAGGGTAGGGTTTTTTGGTATTTAGTCTAGAATCCCAATGATGTAAATAGGGCCTTAGCCAGTGGTGTCCCAAACCAAAAATTTGGACGTAGAGTATATCAGTTACAGTTACAGTCACATAATATCAGTTTCTTGGGCACATTGCTAAGTTGATGAACAGCGAGCATCCCCCGCTCCCACATGAAATTAGAAGGGCTGCCAAAGACAAGAAACAATGGCAAAAGATCGTGGCCGATTGCCTTGCAGTTGGCTGAGCGAGCGAGTGAGTGAGCGAGTGAGTATGCTTTTAAAGACATGATTAAACATAATGCAATAATCCCTTTTGAATTGTTTTTTTTCTCCTTTTATGACCAACAGGACGATAAACAGTTTCATCACACTCAATTACTAGGATTGACTGACCACTATCTCTGTATAGTGATTCCTCCAACCAGTTCCTGGCAATAACAACAACAATTTATAAAGGTATTTCACAACTTTTTCATGGCACTACCTATCTAAAATTGTGAACACAAATTTGATACAAATATGTCATCACAAAGAAATAAACAAAACATATTCATTCTATTTTCTCTCTAACTCGTAGATTGATAAACAAAAGAAATAAAAATCAGAGGGGTGAGATCATAACCGACCTATGTCAAATTTTAGGCCTTTTTTATTTTTTCTTGCTCAGATTTGCCTCATTTTATCGTACAATGAATAATGTCACAAACCCTTGTTGAATTTGCACTAACCCTAAAGAATTTGACTAATTTCACCTCTAGTGCGTTGACTGCACATTCAGAGCGCAATTACGACACCATTAAAAAACAGATTGGCTGTGAGACTATGCGACCGCAATACTCCTGACCTGCATCAACCACCTCAACGAACATAATGCGATTTAAGATGGGCTTATCAAACATGTTCTTTACTCAAGACAACATCACTGAACAGCATACAACTCAGTAAGCCATGTTTAAGGCCGTGCAGTGATGAAAGGACATCATAAAGTCCAGAATCCCTTAAGTCCCCGACACCTCTCAAAGAATTGAGTGCATGTCCTTGCCGCCTTGGCCCAAAGTGCTATTCAGTGCTTGAGGTGAAAATGAGCTTTTGTGGATAAGATTAGACGGCATGAAAGTCTGGAATCATTTCGGATCAGAAAAGAGGCAGTGTTGTGAGTTGTGAGCCATTTTCCATCCTGTGCCATGGTCGAAATGCCCGATATCCCTAGTGCTTCCAGACTTATAATATTTTGTTATAATTTTCGGGCAGGAAGGTCCATTTCGGTTTTGCTGTAGAATTTCCTGACATGCTTAGCGACAGTGGCAGATAGATCTGCTATGCATGGTCAGGCACGTGAAATACAGCTTCGGGCAGCTCGAAGTAAGTTTTTGCTGGCCGGTCGAAATTGGGCAAGAAGGACTGCCTAGGGTTAAACACAGGCAAGCTAATGCCCCAGTGTATCTGTTAAGGACTACCTAGAGTCAAATATGTGCAAACTAAAACCCAATGTGTCTGTTAAATGTTAGCAAAGAATCAGAGAATTAACTCTGTGTAAACTCTGTGTAAATGTTAAATATTAGAACTGCCTAGGAAAGATTAAGTGTATATCTGCCCCTGGTTTTATGTTAGAAAGACTGCTTAGGAAAATTAATGCCACCTTTAATCTAATAATTGCCAGATATGAAGTTCAGTCATGAAGACAACAGCTGGCAGAAACAGTTATCATGATCACAAAATTTGGTAGATTTAAAGAATTCCAAAACCAAGTACCATTTATATGTACAACATGCCGAAGAGAAAACAAAATGCTTTAATATGCACAGAGATCATATAAAGCAGTGATGAGCTGTTCAATATTCTACAAAGAAGGTTTTCTTTTAAACTAAAGCTTGACTTTTATTCCCTTAAAAGATAATTCTATAATATTATGGACAGTGCACTTTTTGTAACTTTTGACTCCAAATAACCTCTAAAAGACTAACCTGCCAATCTAGAGTTTCTTGGCAGCTGAGGCACTGATGTTTTCAAGTTGACAATGGATGGGAAAGAAGATGCACACAATACAAAGTTCTTGTGTCCGAAGGAATACAAATCCATAGATCCACTGTAGATCCATGGAAGTGAAGCGATTTTTGGGTTTTTACACCCTTACAGTGCTACTTGACCTTGAAATCCCTGAAAAACGTTTCTCAAAAGAGCAACTTATAGCTACAACATGGGTGTAGCTAAGAAAACACTTAGCAGGCTCATTAAATAATGTTGTAGTTAATTTTTTATTTCAGGTAATTTTTATTTTTCCATTGTTTTTGGGTATGGTAATATATGCTAATGAATTTGAAACAAAGGAAAAACAAAAATTACCTGAAATAAAAAATTAACTACAACATAATAATCATTAGGCTCAGATTTGCCTAAATTTTTGCATGCAAGCTAGAAATTAATTGGAGTTAACACTGATCTGATTTTTTTTCAAGAAATAATGTACATGTATGAAAAACAAAACCGCTATGTTTTCTCAACACTTCTTTTCCCTTTGTTTTATTTAGCTAAAAGACCATGGACTGACCAGCAGGATTTCTGAAGTTCAAGTTAACCTCAAGATGGAAACAGGTTTTGATTGTTTCAGAATAAGTCCTCCCCTGGGATCTGTTGATGACATAACTGTGGCATAATCATCTGCCAGTAAGTATGACATGTACACAGTAATGTAGTGATGTGCTGATCATTGATTATGTCTGATTACAATCTGTGATTGATTGAAAACTTAAAAAGACAATAATATATTATCTTTTTAAGTTTGTCTTTAAACATAATTACACTGTATGCTTGAAGCAGAATTGATTGTTGTGAATTTAGAAAGACTTTATTTTAAAAACTTGGAACAATTATCCCAGTTCAAATGGTTTTTTCCATAAAATAAGAATGATTCACATTAAAAAAAAACACACTTTTCATGGCTGATATTTTCCAGAGTAAAGTAAATTTCTGAACCAACATTTGTATGCAAAGTGTTTTATATTTTACCCCATACCTTTTGGATTGAAACCTTGAAACATGTAATGCATACAATACTAAATTTTAACTCAGTGGTTGAATTCCTCATATGAAATGATTCAAAAGAAAGCTGTTAACTGTAACACACTGTTGTGGTGTTTGTTTCTTGAATTACATGAACATGTACAACTTTGAACCTCTGATATGGACACAAAGGGTCGGTAGAACTCAATGTAAATCTTTATAGTCATGACATGTGTAAAATGAGTGGAGTCCAAAGAAAGCACAGCTTGTAAAATTTTGGAGAGCACAAATTGTAATACAAAATTTATAAAATTAATGGTTTCACATATTAAAAACAAGTACCTGTAGCCATGCAGTTATGCCTTCACAAGTGGGCCCGTTGGTCCCAGTTTTTATACTTAGTGGATAATGGATTATTTCAAATAAAGAAAATTTTGTTACAAAAATGACAAACTTAAAACATGCCTTAGCAGCACATTAAAATCATTTTGTGAAATGAGAAAGAACTGGATGATGTTATGTGTTAATTTGCTGTGACTTTTTATTCAAGGAAAGTCCCAGGCATTGCTTGTCATGAATTCAACACCAATCGTATCAAAACCATATTCCAAAAAAGTTTTTTGTCAAAATTGGAACAATTTGGAACATTGGTTGACCAAATTCAAATCCTTATGACAGGAAAACTTCTTTGCATTGTACAATTTAAAACAAGCAGTTAGGAATTCTGTTAAACGCACAGCTATTCTGAAGAATCAGCAATGAAATTTAGGATAAATTATCAAATTCACAATATGCTCATCAACATGATTGAAACATCATTTACTATTTAACCTTGAGGAAATTTACAAAAAATAACTCATTTCTAAACAATATCAAGATTAGAGATTAAGATACTGATCAATTGACATTATCAAACACTTATGACAAATCGACGGAAACACCACTTTATTGTTGTCTTACACATTTCAGTATCATTTTGAATACCTGTTACAGTCATGGTTGTGGAGTGTTTACAGTACAGTGTACTTCTAACAACAAATTGATTTGATGACTAGAACTGAGAAGCTCTGTTTTTGTAAATAAACACTTTTTTATACATTTAAGTTTTCCAGAATCATTTTAAAAAATAATGGAAGAATGGAAATGGGCCTGTAGTTCAGAGGTACATTGTAACTACATGTAGGATTGTCAGCTTTTTATACTGGAATGGCTTTTGGACTTTTTAATTTGTCAGGAAAATCCCCCGACTGAGGGATATAAACAAAATATGAGTTACATGTAGAGGCAAGGATATAAAGTTTATGACAGTTTTGAAAATTTTAGCATTTAAGTCATTGTATTCATAACTGAATTTATTCTTACGTTCAGATAACAAATTTTCAGTTGATCCTAGGGTAATGCCTAAAGCTTGTATCAGATTTAGGAATATTTTCTGTGAGATTCAGGAGAACATGTGTAAAGAATTTATTGGCTATCATACCAAGAACACTCATTATATGAAAGAATGATCCAGCTTTGTTATATTTTTATTTTGTTTGGATACTGAATCTAGTATTTTTCAAATATGTTTTCGTCATGTTTAGATGATTGTAATTACTGTTAGTGATAATGCATTCGTTTAGCAGTTTAGATGCATTTTAAATTGTTTTTTATCATGAGGGGTTTCAATAAAATTTGAAGTAGGCAGCTGGTTTGAGTAGAGTAACTAATTCAACAAGGGGTATTTAGGCCCCTTTGTTCTAGGGAGAGGGTGGGGGGGGGGGGGGGGGGGGGGGGGCCCCCCCATTTTTTGAAATCCAGAAGCTCTGAAATGTGATTTCTGAAACTGAACATAATGTGCTGAAAGTGCAGTTAATCTTTCAGTGAGCATTTCTCAAAATGGGATACTTTATAGACCAGGCTATTTTATTTTTGTTTTTGTTCACGTAGTCAGTGACCACTTACGTAACCGTAACTTCGTCAATGTAAGGGAACATTTCCAGTGTAACAATACAGCTGTGTCATAATAGAGAAATCACAACCAATCAAAGGGAAGAATCTGGCGAAATTGGAAGTGGTTCTGATAATTGTCTTAGAATTCTTCATATGCTCATAACTAGAATAATAATCCATCTATTCACTTCATTAGAACTTTACCGCATTCCACTCCAGTGAGCACACACAATGAAACAAGGTCGAGACTTGGGTAGACAATTTCATACAAATCACTGTATTTTGTCTACCCCAGCTTCGAATTGGTGCCTTTGTTCACAGGAGTGCCGGAAAGGTCTATTAAAGACTGTACGCTAAAGAGTAAGCCATCAAGATTTCAGAATGCCACTACAAATCAGCAGTCAAAAGTGAAGGGAAAGCACACGACTCATACCATATCAGTTTGTTTACTTGTGACTGGGAGAAATTATAATTCTTCATACAATTAAAACCCTTGAGAATTGAAAACTTGAATAATATTTCATTGATTGACTTGAATTACATGTAAAGAGCGTGGAGGAGTCAAATTTGACAGGAATTCCAGTTTATAATAAAAAATATGAATGTAACCAATGTAGCATCATGCGATATTCATACCTACAAATGTATATCTCATGCATCTGGTGAAATGATGATGCTCCAAAATAACGAAATTACTACCCATTCAAGAAAAATAATGATAGCAAAGATTCTTGTTTTACTGTTCCATTAAAGGACTCCAAATGCAAACATAAAAACATTATTTCTTTCCATTTGAAATTAGGAAAATATATGGGAAAGCCGTATGGACTGGTTAGTGGAATATAGCAAGAAAAGTTTAAAGGAGTGAAAATTTGCATTATTCACAAGTTAAAAATAGTAATACTAATAATTACATTATTTATATCGGGTAGCGGGTGGCCGCTAAACAATGCTACCTTAGGGAGTGGTCGCCCCTGCCCACGTCAGCCATGTTGCCAGCCACACACTTCAGCCACACCCATGTAGACATGTGTATCGAGCCACACCCATGACATTCAGCCACAACCATGCACACAGGCCTTCCATCCAGCAAATCCCATGCAGACATTCAATCCATGGAGTCACTGCTATGCACACGTGTCATCCATTCAGCCCTTGCGATGCATACATACCACAAATCCAGTCACTCCTGTGCACACATGCAATTTAGCAATTGACCCACTTCTTTGCGCACATGCCTTTCATGCAGTCACTCCTATGTACACATACGACCCATCTAGGCACCCACATGCACACAGCATGCCATTCATCAAACAATGGTTCCATCCGCTAACCTATCATCGCACTCATCTGTCTACTGTGCTTGGTTGTCCTTTAATCCATCTTCCCATCACGGGATGGGTAGGAGAATGTAGGATTGGCCAAGTGGGATTGCAGATAGATGGATTGATGAGTGGAAGAGAGAGGGATGTGGTGGATGTTATCTTTTCATCTACCCACCGACTCATTCACCCACATAACTGTCTGTGCACTCACCCTTCGAACAAACACATTCTTTGATTCACTCACTTATCCACGCATCCATGCATGCATTCAACCATCAATTCATCTGTTCATGCACTTATTAATCCTTCAATTGATGTAGCAGTCCTTCACCTTAATCATCCATGCATTCATCTTCCCTCCCAACTGTGTACTGAACCTTTTCTCCATCCTTCTGTCCACCCATACATCTTGCTGGTCCCTCCATCCATGCACTTGTCCGGGAGTGTATGGATGAAGGAACAGGCAGATGGATTGGTGGATGCCTTGATGAGTATAGATTCATCTATCTACCAATCCACTTACCAATTCCAACTTCCATCAATCACCCCGGACTGGTGGATGGACGAAGGAAAAGGCAATTGTATTGGTTGGTAGGTATGAGGTCGGATGGTTAAATGGATGAGTACACAAATGGGAGGGAAGATGAATGCATGGATGATTAAGGTGAAGGATAGCTGGCTTGATTGGTGGATTGATTAGTGCACTAGGGGATGAATTGAAGGATGGTTGCAAACATGAATGCGTAGATACGTGAATGAATTGACGGGTGTGTTTGTTCGCTGGGTGAGTGCTTAGCCAGGTCTGTGGGTGAATGAAGAGGTAGGTTGATGAATTGATGACATCCACTCCACCTTTCTCGCTTCTAGTCACCAATCTATCTATCTGCAATTTCACCTTGCTATACCTGAATGCGTAGATACGTGAATGAATTGACGGGTGTCTTTGTTCGCTGCGTGAGTGCATAGCCAGGTGTGTGGGTGAATGAATGGGTAGGTTGATGAATTGATGACATCCACTCCACCTTTCTCGCTTCTAGTCACCAATCTATCTATCTGCCATCTCACCTTGCTATACCTCCATTTTCCTGCTCACCCTGTGATGTTCGGATGGATTAAGGGACAACCAAGTAGATGGATTAGTGGGATGGAATGTTTTGGGGATGGAAGCATAGTTTGATGGATTGCAGCATGTGTGCATGTGGCTGGCTGGATGGGTTGTTTTGTGTGTATGGGAATGGCTGCATAGGAAGGCTGTGTGTACAGGGGTAGGTAGATTGCTGGATTGCATGTGTGCGTAAGACTGGCTGGATAAGTGGCATGTGAGCATCACAGCAACTGGATGGATGATATTTGTGCACTGGAGTGGCTCTATGGATGGTATGTCTCGTGGGATTTGCTGGATGGATAACATGTTTGCACTGGAGTGCATGAATCTCATTCCAGCAACTTAACCACCAATACACCTGTCATTTTAACATCCATTAAGGATGCTCACGTAAAAATCTTACAAAATTGACTTTTTTTAATGATACTTGTCAAAAAAATGTCAAAAATTGGAGACTTGGCTGGTTTCAGAGGTATCTGATATCTGAAAAGCCACCAATACACCTGTCATTTTTACACCCATTAAGGATGTTCACATAAAATCTTCCAAAATTGCTTTTCTTTAATGATACTTGTCAAAAAAAGGCAAAAATTGGAGACTTGGTTGGTTTCAGAGGTATCTGATATCTGAAAAGCCACCAATACACCTGTCATTTTTACACCCAAAAATTGCTTTTCTTTAATGATACTTGTCCAAAAAAAAAATGTCAAAAATTGGAGACTTGGTTGGTTTCAGAGATATCTGATATCTGAAAAGCCATAATTTTAAAAGATATTTCTTTCTTATTTGAAATGGCCCCAATGTCTGTTAGTTAAAAATATTGCTAATGAATCTCTAGAATGGCATGTTCTATGGATAACTGTATATCACTGGGTCTATTAAGCAAATGAAATCAACTGGAAATGTCACTTTATAAAACCTTCATTAAATGACATCATTTTCTAACCCTAACAGTCGCAAATTGGCTGGAATCAATGCCATGTGATTAAAAAAATGGAAAAATTTTAAACTCAAACAAAATTAGTACCCATTCAAGGAAAATAATGATAGCAAAGATTCTTGTTTTACTGTTCCATCAAAGGACTCCAAATGCAAACATCAAAACATTTCTTTCCATTTGAAATGAGGAAAATATACGGGAAAGCCGTATGCACTGGTTACTGGAATGAGCAAGAAAAGTTCAAAGGAGTGAAAATTTGCATTACTCACAAGTTAAAAAAATTAATACTAATAGTTACATTATTTATATAGGGTAGCGGGTAGCAGCTAAACAATGCTACCTCAGGGAGTGGTCGCCCCTGCCCTTGTGAGCCATGTTGCCAGCCACACACTTCAGCCACACCCATGTAGACATGTGTATCGAGCCACACCCATGACATTCAGTCACAACCATGCACACAGGCCTTCCATCCAGCAAATCCCATGCAGACATTCAATCCATGGAGTCAGCACTATGCACATGGGCCATCCATTCAGCCTTTGCGATGCACACATGCCACAAATCCAGTCACTCCTGTGCACACGTGCAATTTAGCAATTGACCCACTTCTTTGTGCACATGCCTTTCATGCAGTCACTCCTATGTACACATACGACCCATCTAGGCACCCACATGCACACAGCATGCCATTCATCAAACAATGGTTCCATCCGCTAACCTATCATCGCACTCATCTGTCTACTGTGCTTGGTTGTCCTTTAATCCATCTGCCCATCACGGGATGGGTAGGAGAATGTAGGATTGGCCAGGTGGGATTGCAGATAGATGGATTGATGAGTGGAAGAGAGAGGGGTGTGGTGGATGTGATTTTTTCATCTACCCAACCACTCATTCACCCACACAACTGTCTGTGCACTCACCCTTCGAACAAACACATTCGTTGATTCATTCACCTATCCACGCATCCATGCATGCATTCAACCATCAATTCATCCGTTCATGCACTCATTAATCCTTCAATTGACGTAGCCGTCCTTCACCTTAATCATCCATGCATTCATCTTCCCTCCCAACTGTGTACTGAACCTTTTCTCCATCCTTCTGTCCACCCATACATCTTGCTGGTCCCTCCATCCATGCACTTGTCCGGGAGTGTATGGATGAAGGAACAGGCAGATGGATTGGTGAATGCCTTGATGAGTATAGATTCATCTATCTACCAATCCACTTACCAATTCCAACTTCCATCAATCACCCCGGACTGGTGGATGGACGAAGGAAGTGGCAATTGTATTGGTTGGTAGGTATGAGGTCGGATGGTTAAATGGATGAGTGCACAAATGGGAGGGAAGATGAATGCATGGATGATTAAGGTGAAGGATAGCTGGCTTGATTGGTGGATTGATTAGTGCACGAGGGGATGAATTGAAGGATGGTTGCAAACATGAATGCATAGATACGTGAGTGAATTGACGGGTGTGTTTGTTCGCAGGGTGAGTGCATAGCCAGGTGTGTGGGTGAATGAATGGGTAGGTTGATGAATTGATGACATCCTCTCCACCTTTCTCGCTTCTAGTCACCAATCTATCTATCTGCAATCTCACCTTGCTGTACCTCCATTTTCCTGCTCACCCCGTGATGTTCGGATGGATTAAGGTACAACCAAGTAGATGGATTAGTGGGATGGAAGGTTTTGTGGATGGAAGCATAGTTTGATGGATTGCAGCATGTGTGTATGTGGCTGGCGGGATGGGTTGTTTTGTGTGTATGGGAATGGCTGCATAGGAAGGCTGTGTGTACAGGGGTGGGTAGATTGCTGGATTGCATGTGTGCGTAAGACTGGCTGGATAAGTGGCATGTAAGCATCACAGCAACTGGATGGATGATATTTGTGCACTGGAGTGGCTCAATGGATGGTATGTCTTGTGGGATTTGCTGGATGGATAACATGTTTGCACTGGAGTGTATGAATCTCATTCCAGCAACTTAACCACCAATACACCTGTCATTTTAACATCCATTAAGGATGCTAACGTAAAAATCTTACAAAATTGACTTTTTTTTAATGATACTTGTCATAAAAATGTCAAAAATTGGAGACTTGGCTGGTTTCAGAGGTATCTGATATTTGAAAAGCCACCAATACACCTGTCATTTTTACACCCATTAAGGATGTTCACATAAAAATCTTCCAAAATTGCTTTTCTTTAATGATACTTGTCAAAAAAAAAGGCAAAAATTGGAGACTTGGCTGGTTTCAGAGGTATCTGATATCTGAAAAGCCACCAATACACCTGTCATTTTTACACCCAAAAATTGCTTTTCTTTAATGATACTTGTCCAAACAAAAAAATGTCAAAAATTGGAGACTTGGTTGGTTTCAGAGATATCTGATATCTGAAAAGCCATAATTTTAAAAGATACTTCTTTCTTATTTGAAATGGCCCCAATGTCTGTTAGTTGGAAATATTGCAAATGAATCTCTAGAATGGCATGTTCTATGGATAACTTTATATCACTGGGTCTATTAAGCAAATGAAATCAACTGGAAATGTCACTTTATAAAACCTTCATTAAATGACATCATTTTCTAACCCTAACAGTCGCAAATTGGCTGGAGTCAATGCCATGTGATTAAAAAAATGGAAAAATTTTAAACTCAAACAAAATTAGTACCCATTCAAGGAAAATAATGATAGCAAAGATTCTTTTTTTACTGTTCCATCAAAGGACTCCAAATGCAAACATCAAAACATTTCTTTCATTTGAAATGAGGAAAATGTATGGGAAAGCCGTATGCACTGGTTAGTGGAATGAGCAAGAAAAGTTCAAAGGAGTGAAAATTTGCATTACTCAGAAGTTAAAAAAATTAATACTAATAGTTACATTATTTATATAGGGTAGCGGGTAGCAGCTAAACAATGCTACCTCAGGGAGTGGTCGCCCCTGCCCACGTGAGCCATGTTGCCAGCCACACACTTCAGCCACACCCATGTAGACATGTGTATCGAGCCACACCCATGACATTCAGCCACAACCATGCACACAGGCCTTCCATCCAGCAAATCCCATGCAGACATTCAATCCATGGAGTCACTGCTATGCACACGTGTCATCCATTCAGCGCTTGCGATGCATACATACCACAAATCCAGTCACTCCTGTGCACACATGCAATTTAGCAATTGACCCACTTCTTTGCGCACATGCCTTTCATGCAGTCACTCCTATGTACACATACGACCCATCTAGGCACCCACATGCACACAGCATGCCATTCATCAAACAATGGTTCCATCCGCTAACCTATCATCGCACTCATCTGTCTACTGTGCTTGGTTGTCCTTTAATCCATCTTCCCATCACGGGATGGGTAGGAGAATGTAGGATTGGCCAAGTGGGATTGCAGATAGATGGATTGATGAGTGGAAGAGAGAGGGATGTGGTGGATGTTATCTTTTCATCTACCCACCGACTCATTCACCCACATAACTGTCTGTGCACTCACCCTTCGAACAAACACATTCTTTGATTCACTCACTTATCCACGCATCCATGCATGCATTCAACCATCAATTCATCTGTTCATGCACTTATTAATCCTTCAATTGATGTAGCAGTCCTTCACCTTAATCATCCATGCATTCATCTTCCCTCCCAACTGTGTACTGAACCTTTTCTCCATCCTTCTGTCCACCCATACATCTTGCTGGTCCCTCCATCCATGCACTTGTCCGGGAGTGTATGGATGAAGGAACAGGCAGATGGATTGGTGGATGCCTTGATGAGTATAGATTCATCTATCTACCAATCCACTTACCAATTCCAACTTCCATCAATCACCCCGGACTGGTGGATGGACGAAGGAAAAGGCAATTGTATTGGTTGGTAGGTATGAGGTCGGATGGTTAAATGGATGAGTACACAAATGGGAGGGAAGATGAATGCATGGATGATTAAGGTGAAGGATAGCTGGCTTGATTGGTGGATTGATTAGTGCACTAGGGGATGAATTGAAGGATGGTTGCAAACATGAATGCGTAGATACGTGAATGAATTGACGGGTGTGTTTGTTCGCTGGGTGAGTGCTTAGCCAGGTCTGTGGGTGAATGAAGAGGTAGGTTGATGAATTGATGACATCCACTCCACCTTTCTCGCTTCTAGTCACCAATCTATCTATCTGCAATTTCACCTTGCTATACCTGAATGCGTAGATACGTGAATGAATTGACGGGTGTCTTTGTTCGCTGCGTGAGTGCATAGCCAGGTGTGTGGGTGAATGAATGGGTAGGTTGATGAATTGATGACATCCACTCCACCTTTCTCGCTTCTAGTCACCAATCTATCTATCTGCCATCTCACCTTGCTATACCTCCATTTTCCTGCTCACCCTGTGATGTTCGGATGGATTAAGGGACAACCAAGTAGATGGATTAGTGGGATGGAATGTTTTGGGGATGGAAGCATAGTTTGATGGATTGCAGCATGTGTGCATGTGGCTGGCTGGATGGGTTGTTTTGTGTGTATGGGAATGGCTGCATAGGAAGGCTGTGTGTACAGGGGTAGGTAGATTGCTGGATTGCATGTGTGCGTAAGACTGGCTGGATAAGTGGCATGTGAGCATCACAGCAACTGGATGGATGATATTTGTGCACTGGAGTGGCTCTATGGATGGTATGTCTCGTGGGATTTGCTGGATGGATAACATGTTTGCACTGGAGTGCATGAATCTCATTCCAGCAACTTAACCACCAATACACCTGTCATTTTAACATCCATTAAGGATGCTCACGTAAAAATCTTACAAAATTGACTTTTTTTAATGATACTTGTCAAAAAAATGTCAAAAATTGGAGACTTGGCTGGTTTCAGAGGTATCTGATATCTGAAAAGCCACCAATACACCTGTCATTTTTACACCCATTAAGGATGTTCACATAAAATCTTCCAAAATTGCTTTTCTTTAATGATACTTGTCAAAAAAAGGCAAAAATTGGAGACTTGGTTGGTTTCAGAGGTATCTGATATCTGAAAAGCCACCAATACACCTGTCATTTTTACACCCAAAAATTGCTTTTCTTTAATGATACTTGTCCAAAAAAAAAATGTCAAAAATTGGAGACTTGGTTGGTTTCAGAGATATCTGATATCTGAAAAGCCATAATTTTAAAAGATATTTCTTTCTTATTTGAAATGGCCCCAATGTCTGTTAGTTAAAAATATTGCTAATGAATCTCTAGAATGGCATGTTCTATGGATAACTGTATATCACTGGGTCTATTAAGCAAATGAAATCAACTGGAAATGTCACTTTATAAAACCTTCATTAAATGACATCATTTTCTAACCCTAACAGTCGCAAATTGGCTGGAATCAATGCCATGTGATTAAAAAAATGGAAAAATTTTAAACTCAAACAAAATTAGTACCCATTCAAGGAAAATAATGATAGCAAAGATTCTTGTTTTACTGTTCCATCAAAGGACTCCAAATGCAAACATCAAAACATTTCTTTCCATTTGAAATGAGGAAAATATACGGGAAAGCCGTATGCACTGGTTACTGGAATGAGCAAGAAAAGTTCAAAGGAGTGAAAATTTGCATTACTCACAAGTTAAAAAAATTAATACTAATAGTTACATTATTTATATAGGGTAGCGGGTAGCAGCTAAACAATGCTACCTCAGGGAGTGGTCGCCCCTGCCCTTGTGAGCCATGTTGCCAGCCACACACTTCAGCCACACCCATGTAGACATGTGTATCGAGCCACACCCATGACATTCAGTCACAACCATGCACACAGGCCTTCCATCCAGCAAATCCCATGCAGACATTCAATCCATGGAGTCAGCACTATGCACATGGGCCATCCATTCAGCCCTTGCGATGCACACATGCCACAAATCCAGTCACTCCTGTGCACACGTGCAATTTAGCAATTGACCCACTTCTTTGTGCACATGCCTTTCATGCAGTCACTCCTATGTACACATACGACCCATCTAGGCACCCACATGCACACAGCATGCCATTCATCAAACAATGGTTCCATCCGCTAACCTATCATCGCACTCATCTGTCTACTGTGCTTGGTTGTCCTTTAATCCATCTGCCCATCACGGGATGGGTAGGAGAATGTAGGATTGGCCAGGTGGGATTGCAGATAGATGGATTGATGAGTGGAAGAGAGAGGGGTGTGGTGGATGTGATTTTTTCATCTACCCAACCACTCATTCACCCACACAACTGTCTGTGCACTCACCCTTCGAACAAACACATTCGTTGATTCATTCACCTATCCACGCATCCATGCATGCATTCAACCATCAATTCATCCGTTCATGCACTCATTAATCCTTCAATTGACGTAGCCGTCCTTCACCTTAATCATCCATGCATTCATCTTCCCTCCCAACTGTGTACTGAACCTTTTCTCCATCCTTCTGTCCACCCATACATCTTGCTGGTCCCTCCATCCATGCACTTGTCCGGGAGTGTATGGATGAAGGAACAGGCAGATGGATTGGTGAATGCCTTGATGAGTATAGATTCATCTATCTACCAATCCACTTACCAATTCCAACTTCCATCAATCACCCCGGACTGGTGGATGGACGAAGGAAGTGGCAATTGTATTGGTTGGTAGGTATGAGGTCGGATGGTTAAATGGATGAGTGCACAAATGGGAGGGAAGATGAATGCATGGATGATTAAGGTGAAGGATAGCTGGCTTGATTGGTGGATTGATTAGTGCACGAGGGGATGAATTGAAGGATGGTTGCAAACATGAATGCATAGATACGTGAGTGAATTGACGGGTGTGTTTGTTCGCAGGGTGAGTGCATAGCCAGGTGTGTGGGTGAATGAATGGGTAGGTTGATGAATTGATGACATCCTCTCCACCTTTCTCGCTTCTAGTCACCAATCTATCTATCTGCAATCTCACCTTGCTGTACCTCCATTTTCCTGCTCACCCCGTGATGTTCGGATGGATTAAGGTACAACCAAGTAGATGGATTAGTGGGATGGAAGGTTTTGTGGATGGAAGCATAGTTTGATGGATTGCAGCATGTGTGTATGTGGCTGGCGGGATGGGTTGTTTTGTGTGTATGGGAATGGCTGCATAGGAAGGCTGTGTGTACAGGGGTGGGTAGATTGCTGGATTGCATGTGTGCGTAAGACTGGCTGGATAAGTGGCATGTAAGCATCACAGCAACTGGATGGATGATATTTGTGCACTGGAGTGGCTCAATGGATGGTATGTCTTGTGGGATTTGCTGGATGGATAACATGTTTGCACTGGAGTGTATGAATCTCATTCCAGCAACTTAACCACCAATACACCTGTCATTTTAACATCCATTAAGGATGCTAACGTAAAAATCTTACAAAATTGACTTTTTTTTAATGATACTTGTCATAAAAATGTCAAAAATTGGAGACTTGGCTGGTTTCAGAGGTATCTGATATTTGAAAAGCCACCAATACACCTGTCATTTTTACACCCATTAAGGATGTTCACATAAAAATCTTCCAAAATTGCTTTTCTTTAATGATACTTGTCAAAAAAAAAGGCAAAAATTGGAGACTTGGCTGGTTTCAGAGGTATCTGATATCTGAAAAGCCACCAATACACCTGTCATTTTTACACCCAAAAATTGCTTTTCTTTAATGATACTTGTCCAAACAAAAAAATGTCAAAAATTGGAGACTTGGTTGGTTTCAGAGATATCTGATATCTGAAAAGCCATAATTTTAAAAGATACTTCTTTCTTATTTGAAATGGCCCCAATGTCTGTTAGTTGGAAATATTGCAAATGAATCTCTAGAATGGCATGTTCTATGGATAACTTTATATCACTGGGTCTATTAAGCAAATGAAATCAACTGGAAATGTCACTTTATAAAACCTTCATTAAATGACATCATTTTCTAACCCTAACAGTCGCAAATTGGCTGGAGTCAATGCCATGTGATTAAAAAAATGGAAAAATTTTAAACTCAAACAAAATTAGTACCCATTCAAGGAAAATAATGATAGCAAAGATTCTTTTTTTACTGTTCCATCAAAGGACTCCAAATGCAAACATCAAAACATTTCTTTCATTTGAAATGAGGAAAATGTATGGGAAAGCCGTATGCACTGGTTAGTGGAATGAGCAAGAAAAGTTCAAAGGAGTGAAAATTTGCATTACTCAGAAGTTAAAAAAATTAATACTAATAGTTACATTATTTATATAGGGTAGCGGGTAGCAGCTAAACAATGCTACCTCAGGGAGTGGTCGCCCCTGCCCACGTGAGCCATGTTGCCAGCCACACACTTCAGCCACACCCATGTAGACATGTGTATCGAGCCACACCCATGACATTCAGCCACAACCATGCACACAGGCCTTCCATCCAGCAAATCCCATGCAGACATTCAATCCATGGAGTCACCACTATGCACACGTGCCATCCATTCAGCCCTTGCAATACACACATGCCACAAATGCAGTCACTCCTGTGCGCACATGCAATTTAGCAATTGACCCACTTCTTTGCGCACATGCCTTTTAATGCAGTCACTCCTATGTACACATACGACCCCTCTAGGCACCCACATGCACACAGCATGCCATTCATCAAACAATGGTTCCACCCGCTAACCTATCATCGCACTCATCTGTCTACTGTGCTTGGTTGTCCTTTAATCCATCTGCCCATCACTGGATAGGTAGGAGAATGTAGGATTGGCCAGGTGGGATTGCAGATAGATGGATTGATGAGTGGAAGAGAGAGGGGTGTGGTGGATGTGATCTTTTCATCTACCCAACCACTCATTCATCCACACAACTGTCTGTGCACTCACCCTTCGAACAAACACATTCGTTGATTCATTCACCTATCCACGCATCCATGCATGCATTCAACCATAAATTCATCCGTTCATGCACTCATTGATCCTTCAATTGACGTAGCAGTTCTTCACCTTAATCATCCCTGCATTCATTATCCCTCCCAACTGTGTACTGAACATTTTCTCCATCCTTCTGTCCACCCATACATCTTGCTGGTCCCTCCATCCATGCACTTGTCCGGGAGTGTATGGATGAAGGAACAGGCAGATGGATTGGTGGATGCCTTGATCGGTATAGATTCATCTATCTACCAATCCACTTACCAATTCCAACTTCCATCAATCACCCCGGACTGGTGGATGGACGAAGGAAGTGGCAATTGTATTGGTTGGTAGGTATGAGGTCGGATGGTTAAATGGATGAGTACACCAATGGGAGGGAAGATGAATGCATGGATGATTAAGGTGAAGGATAGCTGGCTTGATTGGTGGATTGATTAGTGCACGAGGGAGTGAATTGAAGGATGGTTGCAAACATGAATGTGTAGATACGTGAATGAATTGACGGGTGTGTTTGTTTGCTGGGTGAGTGCATAGCCAGGTGTGTGGGTGAATGAACGGGTAGGTTAATGAATTGATGACATCCACTCCACCTTTCTCGCTTCTAGTCACCAATCTATCTATCTGCAATCTCACCTTGCTGTACCTCCATTTTCCTGCTCACCCCGTGATGTTCGGATGGATTAAGGTACAACCAAGTAGATGTATTAGTGGGATGGAAGGTTTTGTGGATGGAAGCATAGTTTGATGGATTGCAGCATGTGTGGATGTGGCTGGCTGGATGGGTTGTATTGTGTGTATGGGAATGGCTGCATAGGAAGGCTGTGTGTACAGGGGTGGGTAGATTGCTGGATTGCATGTGTGCGTAAGACTGGCTGGATAAGTGGCATGTGAGCATCACAGCAACTGGATGGATGATATTTGTGCACTGGAGTGGCTCAATGGATGGTATGTCTCGTGGGATTTGCTGGATGGATAACATGTTTGCACTGGAGTGTATGAATCTCATTCCAGCAACTTAACCACCAATACACCTGTCATTTTAACATCCATTAAGGATGCTAACGTAAAAATCTTACAAAATTGACTTTTTTTTAATGATACTTGTCATAAAAATGTCAAAAATTGGAGACTTGGCTGGTTTCAGAGGTATCTGATATTTGAAAAGCCACCAATACACCTGTCATTTTTACATCCATTAAGGATGTTCTTGTAAACATCTTCCAAAATTGATTTTCTTTAATGTGACTTGTCAAAAATTGGAGACTTGGTTGGTTTCTGAGATATCTGATACCTGAAAAGCCACTATAATTTTTAAAGATATTTCTTTTTTATTCGAAATGGCCCCATGTTTGTTAGTTGAAAACATTGCAAATGAATCTCTAGAATGGCATGTTCTATGGATAATAATTGTATATGACTGGGTGTATTAAGCAAATGAAATCAACTGGAAATGTCACTTTATAAAACGTTCATTAAATGACATCATTTTCTAACTCTAACAGTCGCAAATTGGCTGGAGTCAATGCCATGTGATTAAAAAATGGGAATATTTTAAACTTCCTTCATTAATTGTTTGTTCATTTTTTCACAATATGTTGAGAATTGGTAAAAAAGTCTAGCCTAAAAACGAGTAGGGGTCACTGACCATCCAAGCAAGTTAAATCTAAGCAAAGTTAGCTCAATGACTACCACCCCTTTTAATGCTTACACTGTTCCCTATGTGCATGCTTATGCATGACGTAACATGGCGTTGCAACATGGATTTTGGCACAGTATGGATGTGCATAAACAATTAGAGTGAACGTCCTTATTCGCCTTCTTCACACGAGTGAAATGATTGAGGGGCAGGTAAATGTGTGTACTGTATTTTCTTGTTTAAAGGCCGGGCCCCTTAAAAAAGGTGGGTTCAAATAAACGGTCGGTCGACCTGGTTACATTTCAAATAAACACCCCAGGCGTTAATTCAAGGTACCGTCATTTATTTACTCATCATCTTTATTATCCCTGGGTTTGCTTCATTGTTTTTTTAATCTGAGTCAGGATGGTTTATATTAAAAGACAGATAAAAGTCTCAAAGTTAGGGAACATCCCTTGAGTTTGTGGTGAACATTTTCTTACAGTTTATTGACTCTTTAACTTCTCATTCTTGTTTCCATCAACATTTTGGGAACATTTTGATCAATTCAGTTTTGAATCAGGAAATTCCAGGAATTTAGTAATGAAAGATGTAATCTGTGATCATGTAAAATGATGAAAATTTACCTCTGTTAAATCGTAAATGAAATAATAAACAATTTTGAAAGAGTTTGGCACCAAGCTTACTCTAGGTTAATTAAGGTGGCCCTCTAAAAATTCCCGGTCGAATTGGAATTTGGAAATGTTAGTTTTTGATGAGGGAGGAAAAACTGGGTACCCAGAGGAAAAAACCCTCGAAGCAAGGATGAGAACTAACAACAAACTAAACCCACATTTGACGCCAAGTCTGGTTATTGAACCTGACCACATTTGTGGGAGGCAAGCGCTCTCACCACTGCGCCATCCCTGCTCCCCTGTAATAAACACCCCTGGCATTTAATTGAGAAAATATAGTATAAGTGGAATGTGTGAGTGAGTGGAAGGGGCCATGGTTTGATGGTTGGATGCATGGGTGTTTGCACTTAACTGGACCAAGCTAGGCTGGTCCAATCTTAAAGAGAAGAGAAACCAACAGAAAGCTCTTAAAATTAGAAATGGTATAACCCCAGTCTACTTAAAAGAGCTATCTTTGAGTGATGTCCAAACTTCAAGTTTATAATCTTAAAACTTGAAGGTGGATTAAGCCTTACTGGCAGTTAGCACAGATTCCTACCTGAAAAGTGCTGCCTATACTGAAGGGAAAGCAGGAATGTGTTACCAGACAGGTGTCCTGTTTATTTTAGAAGGAATGAAATTTTACACATAGAACGTTGTTTTCATGAAAAGAAAGTATGCCACTTTTGGTTTACAGCACCTCTAAATAATTATGAATAGGTCAATGGGGCATGATGAATGCATGTCAAAGTAAACAAAAACTGACTAAATTAATGTAGTGTTTAAAAAATCTCCAAAAAATTTGAATCAGACAAATTTTTCAGCTCTAATGGGCAATAACTTTTACCATTATAACTTGTGAATATCAATGGTCAGAAATATGCCAATTTTCACTCCTTCCCTCGTGTTACTCTGTGATGTATATCAGTTTGCAAACTGCTGCGGAAGTTATGGAGAACTGGAGAGCTGACAAGAGAGGTAGCTACAGGTGGACCATGTTATATATGTGGCTGGCTGTCCCAAACATGAGATATAAGCTTTTATTCTTCATTAATAGACGGTGTAACAATAGACAATATTCGTATTCTCAGTATTGAACTGGAACTAGCATGCAGTCGAGGCTCATATGGGGGAATCTTTTCACATGCAAATATTTTTAATGATATTCCCCCGCATGAGCCTCGACTGCACACTAGTTCCAGTTCAATACCGAGAATACGAATATCGTCTATTGATTATTTTGCTTCAAAGGAAAGTACAATTGTAGGCCAAAGCTTACCTCCATGGTACAGACTTTTGTAAATACAGTAAAGGACTAACAAATAGTGCAGGCAAGAACAGGGCAAGAGTACATTCATGTTACTCCACTCTGGATTCTATAACTTGGAATTTGAAAGGTCAATACTAGAAGCTGTTCATGTATTTTGTATTGTATGTGCCGATTTTGGTTCTTATCAAATCACAGAACGTGTGCTTGGCAAAGGTAATAAGTCTGTGAATACAGCCCCCTCAAGATATTTTGATGATAAGCATAGTGGTTTACACTAGATAGTAAGTCCACTCTTATGTTTCTAGAAAGTTCTGAATCTCACTTTTAAGTACTTTCAAGATAGAGGGTAGATAAATTTATCAATAACTTCTAGCATGTTTGCAAACATATTCACTTCAGACTTCAGTCAGCAAACTGTCACTATGTAAGCAGTATCACCTATGAACTGGTTGCTTCAGGACTCTTGGTTTCTCTGATAACATGATGCACTGAAGAATGAGAATAGAAAATTTGAGGTGACCAATTCTGACATGGAATATTGCTGCTTGCGTTATTTCAACAATCGAAACAAACCGTTGTTTACATAAAGCCTATTTGTTTTTATCATATGATCCGTACGGCCCTGCGAACCTTTTCTTTGCAAAACCATTGATGAAAGTCCCGTATGAGGGCCGTACACATTTGCGCGAGCGGGGCCGAATAAAGGCGTATGGCCCTACAACAAAAGCGGACGGCCTCGCGCGTTAAAATTTCAAGTAATTTTGTCTCCAATTTGGTCATATGATAAAATGCTTATTGACTAAGTTAGGTCGGGCCGGATGGGAAAATATTTGGCTCTTCGTCATGGCGCATGGACCTCGCTGCGCTCGGTCCGTACGCCATGACCTTGAGCCAAATATTTTCCCATCCGGCCCTCCCACTTAGTCAATAAGTACATAATATTAAGCCAAATCTGATTTTAAATAGAGTAATTCTGTGCCTAGTAGTTAAAGTTTTAAACATCATGTTGTAAGGTGTGACTTAAGATTTGTTTTTACTGTAGACTAGTTTGATTGGTGTGTTTGATTAGTGTGTTAAGTAATGATCCGCATAAGAAGGAAAGTGCTAACGGCAATGCACGATGGAATGTCAACTTTTTTCATTGTTACAACTAGTGATCTCATTGGCCTAGACTCAAAGACCGCTAAAAAGTTAGGTTTCAAGGTGCACTTTGTTTGATTTTTTAAAGGTTTCATGTAATTTAAGACCCAATCGCAAAACATGCAAATTTTTAAGTTGTTAAAGGAGCTAAGCTATTTCATGGAGATTATCATGTTTCTGGCTCAAAACACTATGTGATTAGCAATAGTAATTGGACTGAGTGGAGTCCAATTCAGGGAGTAATCGGGCAAGTAATTTTAAATCAGCCGAGCAGTAGCGCGAGGATGATTAGAAATTTCGAGCACTATTACCGCCGAATTGTATGACACGAAGTTTAATTACTAATTAATCGCATCAATAACAAAATTTGAGATTAAAAAGTTAATGTGGGTTTTTTTGTACTCAAAACGTCAAGGATATTTTCTATCAGTTCGAAAGCAGGAGGAAAAGGGAGGGAAGGAACCCATTTAAGGGCACCTGATTGATGCGCGTGCAGTGTCGTGTCCAATTGCAGCTATTCAATTGCCAAAACATGTAATTGGACAGCGGTCAGTGACATAAAAAATAGGCGCACCGATGACCAATCACAATCAAGAATTTTGTTTTTGATACGATTATACAGATTGTAGAACACCAAGAGGAAGATATCAGTTCAAGTGAGTTTTCGAAGAGAAATTCAACCACAATCAGTTTTCAGTGAAATAAGCTGGAAAACTTTCAATTTTTGACAAATGAACTGAACACAATATGACCTTCGGGGAAACTGTCTAATAACATCTACCGCTAACAATACAAAGTTTGTATTATTCCGAAAATAGCATTCAAGGGTCCATTTCTTATCTTAGTTAGCTAGCTAACAGTAACATTCTAGATGAAAATCCAGACCCTTAAAGCCCAGTCTCACTACTTGTGGAGTTATTGTTTTAAATTCATTTATAAATGATTTGAATTTGGTCAACTAAATAGTCTTAAAATGTTTTGGCTTTGACAAAACTATGTATGTAACAAAAAATATATGCACGGGACTTTCCCCTCAGTTTGTTTGACTCCTGTTGAAGCTTCATTGTCTATTTACTTATCTATACTTATTATAGTTATCTATATTATTATTATTATTATTATTATTATTATTATTATTCTTTGGGGAAAAGAATCAGTAAATTTTATTGCCAATGCTTCAAAATTCCTATGTTTCAGCAATTCTCACTGCTTATAAATGGTGATCTCAATTTGTTTGTTTCTCGGAGTTTTCTAATACAGCTATCAGAAAGCAAAGAATTGCTAAGTATAAAATGTCAACACTTTCCATCATTCTCTGATGACTCTCATTTCAAACAATATGCATTGTGTCATGTTATGACCAGCTTTTTAGTTTATTTTTAACCTTTGCAAATGTAGTCGATAAAAATATATGCTTCAGATACGTCATAAAAGAGCAGGCCAGAGGTATACCACTGTACCTATCAAGAACAAAAAAAATGGAATTTCTATCAAAACCCTCAACCCAACCAGCCATAATAGAACTTGTAGATAAAATTATTTCTATCAACAATAGAACAAAATGAATTTGCAATCATGATCTTCCTGGCATTGTCCAGGGCTTTCGACATAGTTCTGAAAGAACATTTGAAAAGTGTTACCATACTTCTCAATGATATATGTCGACCAGAATGTTTGAATGGAGGTTTTCTTTATTTGCGGTGTATATGTTGGAGGTTAAATCCGTTCTCAGGTCGAATCAGTATTCAATGTAAGTTAAATGTCTACCAAGTCTTCAATCAAGGTAAGCTAACCCTAACCTTAGCATAAAGCTAACTATAACTGAAAGTTAACCCTAGCTTACTGTAACGCACAGCTAATCCTAGCTACATTGTTACTCTAACATGAAGCTAACAATCACAGCACTGGCTACATATAGCTTTGTGCTAGGGTTAGGGTTAGATGAAATAGATTGAAACCTGGGTACACATTTAACCTTGATTTAATACTGATCTATTACCCGAGACTGGAATTTACATGCAACATATAAGTGGAGCAAACAATCTTAAACTTTGTAATGTTATGAAAGACCATGAGTAGCCAGCACCATGTTTGATTACGTTAATGCACACGAGACAAAACCACAAGTTCATCCAGGAACTCTCGAATACACGATACATCATAACAGTAATGCAATAATAATGTGACATCCCCCCATCTCCTCCCGAAAAATGTTATGAACTTGATAAATGTCAAAATGACATGGACAAATGTCAATCATTGTCACTAAGAGAAAATTTAATGATGCAAAATAAAACAATGTTCTTTCAGTGTTCTTGTGGAGCAGGGTTCAGTAACTGGGCTTCTTAGTAAAGACTAAAGTCCTCAAATTTCTTTGGCTTGCAAATCAGGCATCCGGTTCTGGTAGTTTGTTGTGTTCCTGGAGACGTCTGCTGATCAACCCTTGGTGGAGTTGTTACTCTGTTGCTCCTGTTGTTGTGGCATAGGATGAATGGGGCATTCAATGGGACCTTCAGCTTGTAGTGGGGCTGCTGCTGGTGGTTGATCTGGCTTGTGTAGAAAGGCGTTATTCGCGTTTGGTCCACAGAGGGATGTTCTGTGCCGTTGTTGCTGGCCGCAACTGGGCCCTGTTCTGACATAGGACGAGACTGCATATGTCTATGTTGTAGGACTGAGGTGTAGGACTGCCGATGACTTGACCATAGAGCCAAGGGGTTCCCCGGTGCGATGGGCAGCAGGGGAGCCTGCACATGTTTGTCATATTGAGCGTTAGATGGTTCTCTGCAGTCTGATCTCGGTTGAGACGGTCAAAGGATCTGCCGGTTCAGGCTGATGCAGGTCTTCTGAGAGTGGTAATGTGGAGCGAGTGCATCTGCCTATAAATCACTGAGTCAGGGAAAATGAGTGGCCATGTGGTGGTGTATTTCGTACATTGAGAAAGGCTAGAGAGATGTCATGGGACATTTTTAACAGAGACTTGACATCATTTATGGTTGATTCAGCCTTACGTCGTTACAAGATCAGTAGGGTGAAGAGGTCACATGTTTAAAACCATGTTTGGGCAAATTTTTGGTATTCATTTGAGATGAATTGAGGACCATTGTCCATGAGACAACGCAGGGGGTATCCCAGGGCGGGCAAAGTGAGCCTTGCTTAGATCCACAATGGTTGTTGATTGTGTGTTGGTCTGCTGGTCTAATTCATAGAAATTACTAAACTGGTCCACCATGATTAGGTAGTGCTTGTGTTCGAACTCAAATAGGTCCTGCTACACAAATTTCCCAGGTCCCAAAGGAGTAGGATGTGATAGCATGTTCAAGTGGGCACTGAAACTGTGCAAAAAACAAAACCACAGAAACAGTTGATTATTTCATCGCCGCTAAAAGACTTTTCGAACTATCCGTTCTTCGAAGCGCCATACCAGCTGAAGATGCAGAACAACGTATCAAAGAACATTACATAGGAGCAAGCACTTTAATGCAAGATCGATACCATTTCTTGTAAAAAATGTCGCAAGCATTGGAGACCACAGAACGCAACGCTGCAGGACGCTGCTCTTTTGGCGTAAACGCCGATGAATTCATGTGAGACAAATTTCTCTTTGGGCTCAATGAATCTTTCAGTCGCTTGCATGAAGATATCTTTTACAGAGATGGCCAGCGCAAGCCTGATGACCCTCCTTTTACCCTTTTTTTTTTGGTAAGCCAAGCCATCTCATTCGAAGCAGCCCAACATACCAACAAGCTTTTAGCCAACTCCACCATAGAAAAACCTGTTCACTTAACTTCTTCTACAAATCCAAACAGAAGCTTCTAACGACCTCCTAGCAGACCAACTAGATACGGAAACTACCCCAACAAGCCCTGTTTCTTCTGTGGTAGCAAGCAACCACACCCTCGAGTAGCATGCCCAGCACAAACACAAACCTGCAACTACTAACGCAAAACCTGCTTGGGACCATCAAACCTCTAAACTCACATTCCAGAAACTTACCCATCAGGGCTCTTGACGGGAACACAACAGAATGGTGGAGCAAGAGGAAAACGCCTACAAGAGAAAAACGCCTACACTACCCTTGAGAACTGCTTTACCATCTCCTCCAGTGCCGACACTGCCATTTCAGCCTCACCCCCTCATCACCCTACAACCACTGACAAAGGGCATTTTGTCCTACTTGATTTAAACGACTTTTGTCTCCAACTGCAGCGCCCAAATCCCACTCCTGACACCATGTTATGATACGTAATAACAGTAACGCAATAATAACGTGACAACTTTAGGTCATGTAGAAAAATTAATCTTGCTTCTCTTACAAAGCTGCCATGGTACCAATGGACTAAACATAAAATTGAAAAATCACAGGCTCCTTTGAGCCAACTCGTGAATATGGAACACATTTATACTGTTGTCGGACTGGGGATGAAGAAGTGCGAGCAATGCCTGCAGAGCAGAAGGCACATGAAGGGAGGAAAGGTTAAAAAAGGGCCTGTAGACAAACCAATCAAAGAAATTAGCAAAGTATCACAACAACAACAACAACGTTTATTCATGCTGTAAAATTACAGATGTATACATAATATGTAAATTAAAAATAGATACGGTAGCTGGTTACCCAAAATAACTAAAAAGCTAACTAGTTGGGGTAACCATCATTTATTAATTTAAAATAATATACACGCGAGTCAGAAAAGTGGCTTTACTTAGATCAACTAAATTTTACTGTACTCACCTTAAATAGAAGTAGGGATTACAGAACAAATATACACGTATAAAATATAATAAAATAAAGAAATAAATAATAAATAAAAAATGTATGGAAATAGCAAAAAATAGCACAAAATATCAATTAATAGTATTAATAAGTAGAAATTAATAAAGTGAGAAGTTAGATCTCTTTTAAATGAGTAGCAGGTTAGAATCTTGAATCTTTCATCAATTTCGTTCCACAATTTAGGTCCATTAAATGGAATATTAAATTTACCATAGCTTGTTCGGATTTTTGGAAGATAGAAGGTAGACCTAGTCGCAAAGCGAGTGTTGACTTTATGCTTAGTAGAAGTTCTGACAAAAAAGTGAATCGAAGATCTTCGGTAATTTGCCATTTATATATTAGTTTAATTAATATTAATATTTGCTAAGCTATTCGTCTAATTTTGTGGTGGAATGTCTTTGAACTTCCTTGTTTTCTTTTCGTTTAACAAAAATAACTTTGCCAATCCTGTTTGTCTTTCTTTGAGTATTTTTGTTCCCTTCGCCATCTTTGTCAGTAAAGGACAGAAATCTTTTACTCACTGAGTTTTCCGCGGTCTTTTCTAATTCATTGTTTGAGGCCAGTTTAGTTGAGTTCTCGCGCTGGGCAGAATGTTGTTCTTTTATCCAGTGGCGTGAAAGAAGGCTAGTGACATGGTGGCATATCAGAAGAAATTGAAGGAAACGAAGAGACAAGGAGGAATACAAGAAAGCGTAACTTCTATTTCACACGACACTCGTGGTCGCCTGCCGATCCTTCTTGATCTTAACTAAAAATTGATATCACTTTTGAAGAGCATTGTTGATTTTTGCCCTGTTAAATTTGAGTCTTGGTTTCACAGAGATTTACAGCAGTCTGAACGGAAAAACGTTCAGCAACAAAAGACTAAACATGATGCTAACAACAAGCACATGAAACAAAGGTGTTGTTGTTAATTTTAGTGTTTTCAAAGCCGCATCCTTGGCATTGATGAAGAGCAATACCGCGAAAGACTTCATGGGATTTGAGCCAATATTTACCTGGATCAGATCATTTTATCGACAGTGTAACTTTTCCAGGCAAGCTGAACCACAACAAGACCTCCTGTGCCTTTAGGAATATACGAAGAGTGCAAACCGACATTGAGGGTTGCATTGCAACACACAGTATTCAGACACAGTATTCCTCCTCCACTGGTTTCTTGGTTTCTTGGTGCTGTTGCTGTCCAGTAATTTCCACTCTTATTCTTTGGCTATTGAGGGAAAGAGTTCAGGTTCAGGTGGTTCAAGGCAGGCAAAGGCTATGAGCAGGCAGCAAAGGACCGAGAGTGCTTCCCGAGAGGTCCGTAAGGGAGCACTTATGTCCAGAAATGCATGTACCTCGGACCTTGGGCACTTCATATTACACATAATTATTTGTAATTTCCATATGACTTCATGTTTGACAGAATTGCTTGCGTTTAGGTGAGAATTAGGGCTAGGGGACACTTCATGATGTCTATCATAAAGAGCATGAATCTCATTAGCCTGCATTTCTGGACATACCTCTAAGGGAGATGGCATGAAACTAAGTGGCTGATTATTGGCGATAAAATGAAGAGATTGCAGTTCAGGAATATTTTTTTTGAGCGGGATTTGGCGGCACAGGCCCAAACTTGGCCATCTGAAGTGAAAAATCAGCACAAAATCGAGAAATTTGGGTAAACCGTGGGATTAATTTTCTCAAGCGGGATTTAGCGGGAGATACGGATATGTTTTGCATGCATTATTTCTCAAAAACGACGGAAAAAGCGACCCAAAAAATTCTGAACAATGTTTTGCAAATAATTTGTAGTTCACATGCCAAAAATGAAGCAAATCTGAGCGAGAAAAAAAATAAAAAAAGGCCTAACATTCAACATGAATTGGTTATGTACCCAGCCTTTCAAATGTCTAACTTAGAGAAGCACTTAATTTCGTGAGTCGCGAGTAAAAGTTGCGGGTGTGGGGGTGGGTAAAAGTGGTGGGTAGCAACAAATTACAAAAATAACAATAAAATACCAAAATAAATAAATAAACAGCGAATTTATGTCTCGCAAAGTAGGTTTATCAAACCACTGGTTTCTTGTTGCTGACTTGCTGTTTTAGCAATTTCCCCTCTTATTGTTTGGCTCTTGAGGAAAAGAGTTCAGGTGATCTAATGGATTTTTGACTCTTGTAAACACTGTAATGCTGCCATTTGCTTCCAAGGCATAGCAAATATCAAACCACTTGTTTCTTGTTGCTGACTTGCTGTTAAGCAATTTCCACTCTTATTTGTTGGCTCTTGAGGGAAAGAGTTCAGGTAATTTAATAAGTTTTTGACTATTGTAAGCACTGTAATGTTGCCATTTGCTTCCAATGCATAGTAAATATCAAACCACTGCTTTCTTGTTGCTGTTACTGTTCAGCAATTTCCACTCTTATTCTTTGGCTCTTGAGGGAAAGAGTTCAGGTGTTCTGATGACTTTTTTCTCTTGTAAACGCTGTAATGTTGCCATTTGCTTCCAATCAAAATAAATATTATTTTGCAATAATTTTTCGGCGGGAATGTCCATCTCGGTTTTGCCATAGAATTTCCCAACATGCTTTGCGACAGTGGCAGATAGGTCTGCTATATGTGGTCGGGCACTTGAAATACAGCTTTGGGCAGGTGGAAGTAACTTGCTGGCCGGCCGAAATTGGGCAAGGCAGGCAAAGGCTATGAGCCGGCAGTGAAGGACCGAGAGTGCTTCCTAGGAGGTACGCAAGAGTCTACAACAATATGTACCTAATCTAAACTTGTTTCAGTTTATTTAGAAAGGTTGTAGTTCAGATTTTTTTAGAAAATAAAATGGTGACAATGCTTTTTCAAAATGCAATACCCTTTCCCATTGTCCCCTTTCGAAATCGCAAAATTAAGTATGAATGAGGTATATTTCTCATCCTTTGTGTGTGCAAACAGATAGATCAAAAGTAATCTATTCTTTTAAAGAGGGTTTGAATTTCGTACAAAGGAGAATCTTTTTTATACAATCAGACTAACCAGGACAAGTGATGTTTGACAGTTTATCCTCAAGCCAAGATTTCATTTGTGGCTCAATCAAGCAACCACCAAAGTTTGTGCACACAAGTAACATGAAGATCATGATCAACACGGATATCTTTAAAATTGTTTGTAACCTGGATCTCCACTGGCATTGCTTCTATATTCAATTTGGCCTAAAGGAGTATTGCTTACTTCATGACCATGTTTGACCTTTAACCCATTCTGAGATATCGCCATATAAATCCCAGTATGTATCTTCTGCCATGGTCATCATCATCATCAATACTGTTCATAGAGAAGAGTAAATCTGGAGACTTCTTATGTCGTCAGTTTAAAAGGGTTTACTCATAAATCAGACTCGCTTTCAGTGTTTATTTATTTGGGACCAGTTGCAACATGGTTCAACATTTAATCATAATGGAAATGGAATGTTTGGTGTGATACAACTCCAATCCCGTTTAGTTGACCTTTGAACCAGCAAATGTAGGTTATAATTAATAACAAAGTAATTATTGGTTGAAAAAAATTGGAAGCTAATAACAAAAGACAGTTGCATGGAAAAACAGAATGGATGTTAATAACAAAAACGACAATGAGATTTAATTGCAAATTATGGATGTGCAATTACAATGAGTGAATCAAACTAATTTTTTTACTTTTTATTAGAAAATCCCCCCCCCCCCCCCCCCCCCAAAAAAAAAAAAAATCAATTTGCACACAAACACCACTTGATGACAGCGGGTCGCCTGAAATGTCATCTATTATCAGAGCTTTGAGTGACTAAAGCTCTCGGAGGGGTTTTCACCTCGAACTTTTCTTGCTGTAGGTCCCGATTAATAGTGTCAGTATAATATTTGCCACTCTTTTGGCATGCAAGCACTTTTGCATGTTTCTGTTGGGTTGCTTACTTCACTGTTCAAATTTCCACGTCTCTGTCACGGAAGGCTTGAAATGCCATGTTGAGACTAATTGATAAATGGTGATGCAGATCAACTGAACTAAACTGAATGGTTAAAAATAGTGGATGTTAATTTGAAGTGGAACGGTTCTTTGGTTAAATATTTTAATTTCAAGGAGTGTTGATTGATGGTTTGAAGGTAATTCTTCTTTTTCTTAGACTCTCTATGCCCGTCAATCTATCGATTCATCAGCTTTTTCTAAATGAGGTAAATAGTACTTCCCTTCTAATTCAGGCATTAACTGGATAAAAAGAAAATAAAGCAGCTTGTAGCTTGTTTTAAGTTAAACAAGCCCATAAAGTTAACAAAAAAGGTTCAAAGAAAACAACGACAGTAGTTGTAGCAATAGATGTTGTGCTGTCAAAACAAATTTTCTCAATAGAATTGGCGCTCTGCTTCTTCTTTCTTAAAGATTTAATCTGAACTTTTCTGATCTCTTTTCATCGTCATAGTGCCTGTTATTCTTCTTGTTCGTATTGCTGAGGTTAAGTTGTTGGCCCTTATGAATAACTCCAAAGATTAATTTTTTTCGAGGCTTTTTGAGCTTCTGCTTCATTTCCTTTTTCCTTTTTCGGCATTAAACAAAAATTGCTTGTTGCCTTTAAATTTTAACTTTTCAGATTCTGTCTACCTCTTAAATTTTCTAGGTTCTGTTTCAGGGCCTTCGGCTGTTGGAAGAAAAGTAGACTTAAAGATTTTGTGTAATGGATCCTTGGTGGTTTAAAAACAGATTGTACCTGCACCAGGCAATTGATCGACTGCTGTTACAGTTTGTGTCTGGTTGTTCAGTCATACTTGAGAGGAAAGGTGGGACTGAGCGAGATCCAGTATGACCAGGTTGAGAACAGACAAGTAGCATGTGCGATACTGTAGATGCTGTTTAAGAACCTGAAATCCTAGAGGACTATGGTCAAACAATGAATAATTGTCTGTAATTGGGAAGTCTTTGAAAATTCTTGTTGAAAAATTAATACAAAAAGAAGTTATGTAATATACATGATGGACATCATGCATAAGTAAATAGTGACTAGAGGTTACAATTTCAACCCACTTTTATTATTGTTGTCAATGCAGATGGATGTCTTTCCAGGAATTATTCCTCGCGAGGTTCTGCGAGGTTCTGCAAGATATGTATTTCTAGTAAGTCCAGATATTGGAACAAGTAAAAAGCAATGTTCTTCAGTTTCTGCACTAACTTAAAGGTAATGGAAATAATAAAAACAAAACCAATGGAGTATTGGATATGTCCTGTGTGCAATACCATCAATCTGAAGGAAAAAACAAAACAAGTATATGATGTGAAAAAGAAAGGAGTAAAATAGTTATCTTAAAGCATGGACCCAAACGATGAGAAGAGTTGAAAACCCCATGGCTAGGCTGATCACTGGCTGAAGATCCCTGTCGAGTGTAAAAGGGTTAGTAGCGGTAGAAATTGAGCTTCTTTGATCTGTGGGGCGAAAATGCTGACACTTGTCTTTTGATTTCCTCTCTGCCCTCCTCTGTGCTCTGTACATCTTCTTTCCATCATCAGAATCCAATGCAAGCTCGTCGGATAGGTATTTACCTTTATTGACCAGTTGTTTCCTTTTATACACTAAGCAACCACTTCGGTACCTGCTTCTAGAGCTGATTTGGCTTGATTTGACTTGACTTCTAAGGCATCAGAAGCTTCATTAAATTTGACAAGCAATTGTGGGCATGATCTAGTTGCTGCTAGTTACCCTTCCTTTTGCAGGTGTAATTGTCACGACCAGCCTTTTTTAACGGCTTGCTTAACTGTTGCACTGTTTTCCTTCTGAGAAGCATTTTGCAAAACCTCCAAGATAGTCCTAGCAACGGTAACCCTGATAGCTTCAACATTGGCTGGATCCACAACGACGGCTCCAGTGCCATCGCTATCTTGTACTTCTACTGCCCATGGAAAATGAAGGTGCAACCTGTTTATCATGGTGATCTTTCCAAGGGATGCCTTCTCATATCAGTTTGGGTTTGTGTTGCTTTGGATGTTACGTATTTGTCTTTAAGAGGGCATGCCCTACTACAGTTTTACTGTATCACCTATGACTGAAAACTGGTGGCTTTTTTGACCCAGGAGATGTCTGTCAAGACCAAATTAAAAACCAGTGTAGATAATCAATCCGTCAAAAACTTTAGGAGCAGCATCGTTTAATGCTAAATATATTTTAAAAGATGTAATTCATAGATAATAAATTGTTTATAAAAATATCTTTGGTTTGAAGAAAAAAAAAACTTATTAAACGAGAGTAAGGAAAATATGGGAAATCTCAAACTAAGGCCTTGCTGTATTGACCAAGGAGAAGCAAGGTCAATAATAAAACAAGGCCGAAGTTTGAGATTTTCCCGTAAAGACTGAACGTTTGAGGTTGATAAGTATTTTATTATATGGCATTTGTTTGGCCTTGGAAGATTCAAGTAGAAGTGGTTACTTCATATCAAGGTTTTACACACTCTTAAAATCAATTTGCCACACATCAATGGATATCTGTTCAGTCTGGTTCCTGTGCCCACAACAATTTAGCGAAATGAACTTCAGAGTATACCTTCCAAAAATGGTTTTATTTTGCTGAGACATGATCATAACTGTAACAAGTATTGAAATTAAGCTAAGTTTTCTTTGTGGTTTCAACTTGAGAGGACGAAATTTCATTGTCATAAATCCAAGCAAAAGTCATGCTACCAACGTCCTCGTGGCGAAATAAAATGTTCCCTCTTCATTATCACTTTCAATCACAGCTCTTCGCTTCTTCTGTGTTCCTTGAATTATTTTTACTGGGCCATTGAAAATTTGAAATTGGCATCCAGAAATACTGCTGTGTCACCTACAAAAACTTCTCGGCTGTTTGCATCTGATGTGCTTGCTTAGGTGGCAGCGAGGGAATGTGTTCTCATTAATTGCTGCATCGATTCAAATATCATCAACTGGCCTCTCAAAGTTTCCTTTAGAGCCAAATGGTGTAAATCCATGGAATTAGAACCTGGCAAAGACTGGTTTGGAGTTTCTTGCATCGTGCTGTTCACTTGCTGATTAAAACGACTGCAAACTTTGAATGTTTTTGTGCCCACTTTACTAAGCTACAAAATTCTCGAATGGGTTGGTGTCTATCAGCCTTGAAATACCTGTTTTACAAACAGAATGGTTGCTGACTTTTGCTCCGACTCTTTGAATGGTTGCATTCTCTGCTGCTGAAATCAGGAATTTTTCCGATCAGGTTTTTCCTGTGGCACTTTCATATAACATTTTTTGCTCCTTTCGCGACAGCCACCATTTCTAACAGCTAAAAAGAATGGGGAATCTGGTTGATTCATTTCCTCCAGTCGGTGACTTTTGCATGAAAAGCTTGTAAAATTAGATGGGACATCTTTCTGTATTTGTCACATAAATTGTTGGTTGGAACGGTCCCTTGTGGCCACTTTCTCATTTTTTTTTGTGCCTGTTTGTCCCAAGTTAATTTAACCAGACAGGCATTTTGTAGCCCTCTTTGACCAGATCTTGCTGCAATTCCACATCTCTGACTCTAAAGCCGAAATAGAGGGACAAAAACCACCAAATGGTTCTCTGTAGGGCTTCAGGACTGAAAGAACCAAATTGGCCACTGTTAAAGAGTTTGTCTAATTCTTCTTCTTCGTCTTCTTCTTCTTCGTCTTCTTCTTCTTCTTCGTCTTCTTCTTCTTCTTCGTCTTCTTCTTCTTCGTCTTCTTCTTCTTTGTCTTCTTCTTCTTTGTCTTCTTCTTTGTCTTCTGTGAGCGAGTGTTTGGCGTACGGCCTTCTCAAATTCCTTGTCCTGAAAAATGTTGAATGGATACTTCCCATCTGAAACGAATCTCTGAATGCGTTGCTGGAAATCTGAAAGTGTATCGGGTTCATACTCTTCTCCATTGATTTTGGGGACATCTTTTAGAAACTTTTCCATCAAATGGTCAAGTTCGCTAGCTTGTACATTAAATAACGCTGAAATGTTTAAAAGTCGCTCGCTAGCTTTTTTTCTCACTGTTTTCGCTTTTTTGTTCCTTTTATGACAGCTTCAATTTCTTCTTGTCTGTCTCTAAACTCCAGTGTTTCTAACTGATAACAGTCGGGACTCAAACCCCTTCATAATTATTGAGCTGACAAACCTTTTCATTTGTTTTTTATTAAAGTCTTTGTCATCCTCTGATTCAGTCTCAGTGGTCAGTTCCTCCTCTGTCTCATAAGTGCTATCCTCGATGTCTTCTTCCTTTTCTGTAATTTTCTTGACTGGTGAAGCATGCCCAGCATCTTCATTGCACCAACTTGAGCACTTTGCTGGACATCACTGCTGCCTTCATTGTTTATAGTGTCTTGACTTTGAATTCTTGGATGATAAGAATCATCAAAATAAAAGGTGTAGCATTAACATTGGGATTATGCAAAGAGAAATCGTTGCTTCAACCCTTTCACTCCCAGAGACAATAAGTTTATGATCGCATGTAATGTACTTTTTAACGTTTGAGTCTGGTGGCAACTACTTAAATGAAATCTATTTGGTAACACTTTTGCATTTTATCCGTTTTCAGTATTTGGGCATTTTCCTTGAGTCTTGCACTCTTGGTTAAAGAGAACAAATAATTATTGAGATAAATACGTGTAGCACAAACATGGGTTTAATTCCTCTGTGTTTTCTACTGTTTAAATACCTTTTATTTTCTTTGTTTTTAGTCACACCTGAAATTTGGCAGGTCTTACAGCTGTATACCGAGGATGAACCCTAAAATGACTGAATACAATTTTAAAATATTTTATTTTGCACACCAGGTAACTTATTATTAAAGTTGCACAACAAAATAAACAAAACCTTTTTGAGTCACGATAATTATTGCACAAGATGAAACGGGAATGACAAAATACAACAGTTGCATTTATACAACAGGGTAGCATAGCAATTTATCACCGTTTTACTGTGCAATTATCATAAATTTACTTTCCTACAAAACTGTTTATCGGCATAGCATTGATTGACTGTAGAGGTGGCTTTTCATGCCATATTTTATATTTTGCGTGAATTCATAAAAATAATCTATTGCAGGAAATATACAGCCATAAATTCACATAACATGCTACAGGACCTACCTCCTAGTTTCTTTTTAAGCTTTGTCAGCTCGACCCTCTTGTCCTTCAACTTTTCCCGTAACTTGGGATTTGCCATGCTTTCGAGTTGCTGCTTCTCGTTTTGGAGAACACGGCAACTGGCGCATTCCTCAAGTGGTTCACTACATGTATTTTCCCTGTTTTGCTCCTCCTCGCATATTTGCACTGGCTCCGTTGCTTGTACAGGCTCAAAAACTTCAGGTCCTTCTTTTGCTGTGGAAAGTACAGGGGTAGATTCCATTTCTTTGCTTTTTCTATGTCGTTTTCTTTTTGGGCTCTACACGAGTACTTGCCCTGCTGCTTTTAGGACTTTCCAGCGCATTTTTTCCCTCTGAAATAAAAGAAACACTTGGAATTCTATTTGTAGGACTATACTCTCAACAAACAGGTGAAATGCAACTTTCGCAAATATAAAATGAAAGAAACACGTTTGGAAATGAGCGAGAAACTACAACTTTGAAAATAATCTTACACGTGTATTCATCTCACCTTTCTCTTACCACGCTGGCTTCAGTTGATTGCCTTTCGTTTTAAACACAAGGATCATGCAGAGCATGAATCGTGGGGAAAACACAAACTCCAACTTCGTCTTTTCTTAGCCTTTGCTGTAAACTCTCCTTTGTTAATTCAGAAAACCGGACAGTGAAGTCTTCATCTGTGAAGTGCTTGGAACATACTGATGAGTACTTGGTGGGCTCCCAATGTGCTCGCTTCAGTTTAACAAAGTTGACCCACTTCTTTCTTCTTTTTCGTTTTTCTGCCTCTCCTTTACCAGAAAAAGGTATTGGGTGGAGTGGAGAGCAATACCCTTTTTATTTGGAGGGTTGCTACAGTCAAATACTACACAACTCTCAGGCATTTTTGTGTTCCTGACAGCAGCTAGACTGTCTTAATTTAGTAGTTTCTGAACTAACTGAAGTCTATCCGTTCGACTAGATGATGCCTTCATATAGTGATAAATACCTGTCAGTATCTCCTGGTATTATTTCAAGTACTTCACTGATGCTCCAGCTTGTGAACTTACCAGGCCGAGGCGATGAGACATGTAATGAATATTTACTATCATTGGATTTTCATTCAAAAAGTGACCCGTTACACCTTCTTCTGTTCCCGTCATCACACTACCTCCATCCGTACCAAGACCTGTCACTTTTCCCAGTTTAAGGCCTTTATCTTCCACGATGTTTTTGACCTTGGGTAGATGGTTTAAATGTTTCTGGATCAAGAACACGACCATAAGTAGCCAGCTTTTTGTGGACAGCTATGTCAGTGCTTTCATCAATGAACAGGCTCACAAATGGAGACTTAAGCAATTTATTGTCAATTCCATTCCGTATTACTGTAGCAATTGAATCCAGCATATCATTCGCTGTCACATCACTTGTGTTAGTTGCATTTTTTCCATGACTTTGGTGTCACATTTGTGCATGGAAATTTATTCGCGCATAATTCATTTCATTATTCCCGGGCTTCCGCTTCTCTCGGGTAACACAGTACATATTTGACTTTCGGTTGTCAGGAATGACGTAAACAGTAACGCCACCAAACCAACGTCATGAAAGCGTCACACCGTCACGCTGCCATGCATGGCATTTTTAATAAACGACCAAATGGGCAGTGAATCCTGGAAGGTTATACCAAACTATTATTTTGATAAATATGGTGGCTTAAAATTCCTGTGGCACTGTAACTATGATGAAAAGTTCCTCGAGCAGGCAAAATTCCCAAACTTCAACAAGCAGATCTTACTATATTTCTCTGAACTTAAAGCATCTTATAATCCAGAATCCGATCAGGAATTGATTCTATTTAATAACAACGAAATTCGAATTAACAGTCAACCCATCTTTTATCGGAGCTGGTTCAGTAGTAATATTATTTTTATCCACGATCTGATGAAGGCGGATGGAAAAATTCTCCCTTACGCTGAGTTCATCCGAAAATACGAACTCAGTTGTAATTTCCTAACATACATGCAAGTTGTATCTGCAATACCTCAGACCCTCATTATTAAGGCAAGGATAAAATGCCTAGATAAAACTATTCTTCTTTCAGAATATGAGTTTCGGCTGTCTCGGGATACTACCATAAATTTACTTAAATTAAAAAACAGGGATTTCTACTGGCTTTTGATAAATAAGGACAAGCAAGTATTGAAGGCAAGCGTAAAGTGGGAGAGAGATTTACAGCCAGACATGGTGCGGATTGACTCTTTTTTTAGTCGTGTAAAATATATTTCTAGAGAAAACAAGCTGAGAGAATTTTACTTCAAACTTTTGCACAGAATAGTTGTTACAAAAAGAGAACTGCATTTATTTGGTATTAAAAATGATATGCTTTGCATTTACAGTCGCGAAAATGATTCCATTATTCACACTTTTTTCAAATTGTCACTGGTCTAAAGAGTTTTTCTTGTAAGTTATTAAGTGGTTTAACAAAGAAAATGGCACCTCTTTCTCCTTATCCCCAACGGAAATTCTCTTCGGCACGAGCTCCACCTCCAAGACTGACCTGATTACCAATAACTTAAACTGTACTCTCCTCTTTGCTAAATATTACCTCTATACTGGGACCCAAAAACTAGCACAGAAAAACCTATCTTTAGAGGAATTTGTAGTTAAATTAAACTGTAGATTTCATCTAGAAAAATCCCCTCTGTAAAATAAAACATAAGTATTATATAAGTTAAAATATATTGTTAACTACTATATAGAGTTACTAAATGATTAGTGCAGCTTCAGACTATAAACAAAAATTGAAATCGCCAATACCAACCCAGTCTCGGAATGTCTAGTGTAGTGTATTGTTGTAACATCTTCTCATGTATTCCTTTGTATTGTAACCTTTTAAATCTGCTTGTTACGTAAATGTTTTGCATAAATAAATAAATAAAAAAAATGCATGGCATTGGACTATTACCGGACTATTAGTGGTTTTTAATTGGGATGTCATTGGTATATTAATTAGAATACCAACATTGGAGAAATGATATATATACCAATGTTGGTATTTTAATAAAGATTACTAATATTGGTAAATGATAATATTTATTGGAACATCATTGGAAGATTAGTTTTGTTTTACCAACCCTGGCATATGAATACCAATATTGTTATTTCATAGGAAAGAATTCCCAACATTGGCGAATGGTAATATTTATTGGAAAATCATTGGAAGATTAGTTTTGTTTTACCAACCTTAGTATATGAATACCAATATTGGTATTTCGTAGGGAGGAATTCCCAACATTGGGAAATTGTAATATTTATTGGAAAACCATTGGAAGATTAGTTGTGTTTTGCAAACCTTGGAATATGAAATCAATTTTCCAACACTGGTATATGTGCACATTAATTGGAAAGTTATTGGAATTTTCAGTTTGTGTTTACCAATCTTGGTGTTTTAGAACATTTTTCCAACATTGGGATGTGTTCATATTCACTGGTACACCATTGGAATATTAATTCTGTTTTACCAGTCTTGGTTTTTTGGTACAAATTTCCCCAAATTGGGAAATGTTATGCTCCTCTGACAAACTTTGTCCTGTCTCATCTTCTGTTGATTCAATAGCCTCTGTATCTCCACCTTTAAAATAAAGAGTTTTGACTTAAAAAAACTTTGTTTGAGAGGCACCTTCTGAGGTAAGAGAAATCAAAAGCACAGCGACAACAAGAAGCCCACAATCATGTAGTTCTTTTACTTACCTTTTTAAATTAGTCATCTAAAGATTTGGCTTATTGGCTGTTTTATAGGGGTAAATTGAAAGGTATGTAAACAGTAAATTAATTAGGCCCTTTCAAAAAGAAAAACAATAAAAGTGCATACTGCGTGGAGCATCCCGTGTTTCGAAATACGAAAAACGATATAAATAGGTTCAGAGTGTACTGCATTGCTTTTGTTGTGAGTAGCCACAATCATGTCTGGGAAGACTTGTGGAAAGTGCCGATTGCATGGCAAAATAGAGCAGCTAAAAGGCCACAAAAGAGTATGTCCATATGGTAACTGTTCTTGTTCTCGATGCACAACCCACGACGAGGTCCTGGCTATGCGATATTCACAACGCGAAGCCAACGAAGATAGAGGTCGACGATGGAGGATGAGACTAGCTTCACGTGCGAACAGAACAACAGAGACAAACACAACTGGAACAAGTACCGTAACCAATGAAACCAGTACATTTCCAGAAATGGGGTCCAGTACGTCAAACGTTGACGACGCGATGCTAGCACTTTAGGTTGCAAACTTTGAGACAGCAAAGCAAACCGTGGAAAAGAAGGGGCCAAAAGCTGACCAAAGAAAAGGTGAATTGCTATGATGTTTTCATGTTTTTTTTTCTAATAGAAGTGTTCTAATTATAAGAAAAATCAAATGCAAGGGATATAAAATTCTTAAGTGTAGTAGAATATCAATTTTGCGTTGTAAATTCGAAACGGAATTTTGATCCAGTTCCTACACGGGCCATTTTATTGCAATTTTTGCGACCAATGCGATTTTTAAGTCATCTATGTAAATTATCGGTGATTTTCGCTGCGATTTCAAAGAAATTCAACGCAATTTAATCGCGACTCAAAACATCTTATAGTTATTTTTGGACGGGATCCCGCAAGGCACCTTTATGCTGATCGCATGCGCTCTGTTGTTGTTGCTCTGAACCGCAATCAAATCCCAATGAAACCGCCGTAAAATCGCAGCGAAAATCGTTGGTAGTTTACTCAAGCAATTAAATTGCAGTTTCACAAAATCACCGCAAAAATCGCCACTACAGTTGTATCCAACTTCGCAGCTTAGGAAAACTAAAGTGTCAACTCCTATTCACAGGATATTGCCGGAGCTACAAAGGATTTAAGTCCGTTGGCAGTGTTGAAAACGGCTGTTTTGCTACACCAAAGGCAGCCGCGAGAACCGCAAAGTGAAGAGCCTACAACACACATGCACAGCACAAGTACCGCACCAGCCGTACAAGCAAAGTTACACAAGCTGTCCCCCGTTCAGCTGCAATTTGACGATAAACTGGACAGCTTGAAAAAGGTGTTGCCTTTTGCGTCCGAAGTCGAGCTGGCTTCACTTCTTACAATTGAAGGAGGAAACATAATGCAGTTGTGCAACGCATATTAGATTCTGAGACGGGGGGAGAAGATGCCGTGCAAGCGGATAAGAGAGTTATTGATTTGACGGACGATGAAACTTTAAGCTCCGATGCAGTAGCCACACATGACGTACATGACGTCCTCGACCTCACCCATGTTTCTGTGGACACCAGCATGTTGAAAAATATTCTTGTTACTGTCAAGAAAAACGAGGCGGCTTCAGCAAGCCACAATTTGTTGTCTTTCCAGACAAGAGCGAAATTTCTGTAAGCGGTAGTTGCATTCAAGCAGAAAATAATAATTCAAGGCAGCTTTCTGAAAAAGCAACTGCCACAGATCAGCCGCGGGAATGTCAATATTGTTTTCTGAGAGTGGAGCAAAAGGGCCCCTTCTGTAATTGTTGTGGGGGGATTTTTGACAAGAATTACTTCAGATGGTAAATGTATATTAAATGAAATTTCAAAAGCCGCAACGATTGTGTATACTGAATCCTTTATCAGTAATAAATGAAACATGTAGTGCAACAGCAGCATTCTCTTTTGTTTTTCGTGTCCTCTTGTTTGCGGAGAGCATTACCACATAGGCCTGAAGGAAGATCGCAATCAACAGTGGCTATCCTCAAAGGAATTTTTGGACCCCACATGCGAAGCAAAGGGAAATTCCCGCATGTGGCAAATGCTTTTCTGAGCTTATAATACAGTACCGCTCAAACGTAAGTTGATACTCGAGACTCGAGAATCGATACTCGAGCCTCGATTCTCGAAGCGTTCGAGGATCGAGTCTCGAGGATCGAGTCTCGAGTGTCGAGAAACAAGGCGTTCTCGAGTATGCAAGAACTCGAAAGGTCTTCGAGGAAACGATTAACATGTATTTCTCGAGGAAAGAATAGCCGCTCGCACAAGTACAAGTGTTTCACGTCGATCATTATCGAGTGAAAACATTCAACCACACGATATCGTCGATATGTTTTCCGGGGATTTTTTCTTCGGATGTGGAAACTTTTAATGCGGATAAACCTTAATGCTACAATGTAAGAAGCTGTTTTCAAAATCACTGAAAATAAAAGCTCCGTATTTTGATCAAGTAGTCGACACGAGTAGCGCCATCGAAGCGCGACGTGTTTGTTTACTTTTCACATCATCTTGTGACCTAGACATGTTGTGTTTATAACTAAATCTAGACCTGCAATCGGCTATGGAAACTTCTAATGCGGATAAACCTTAACGCTACTAATGTAAGAAGCCGTTTTCAAAATCACTGAAATAAAAGCTCCGTATTTCGATGAGCCGACACCAGTAGCGCCATCGAGTCTGGCGATAATTCGTAGACTACACCAGCAGTCCGCGAGAAGACAAAGTAATAGTACTAGTCACACTCGTTTTACCATTTATTTCAATCGAGCAAGGTTTTGACTTCAAGGCCAGGGAATGATAAACGTGATTTCTGTTATAAGACTGCAAAACATTAATTCTTTTTTCGCTGTTCGCTCGCGGAATGTAAACAAGCGGCCCGGAGTCCCAAGTTCAGTTTTGTCACGCAAAATTCAAGTGTAAAATTCTTTTTGCACTTCATGTTTACTTATAGTTAAAATAAATCTTGAATGGAAATAAAAATTATAATCGAAATTAAAGACGGTAGGGAAAGTTTGGTAGCAGGAAAAAATTAAACTCTTTGAAGTTTGTTGTAAAAGTGCTTGGCGGTCCCTTGGGAAAAGTGGTAAAAGTGAACCGAATTTGCATATGTCAAAACGGTAATTTGAAACCTGAACACTCTGGGACAAGCGAAAGTCGCAATGATTTTTATAAACAGACTGCTTCTACAAATTCTCTGTTTTCTTTGTAGTTTCGCTCGCCAAATTAAGATTAAGCTTTTCCAAACTCTCAGCCTTTATTTCCAAGTATTCCACCGCGCGAAAACATCACAGAAAGTTTGGAGTGTCTTCGGGCTGGGAATAAACATAAGCCGCGTTTACACTGTAGTTTCGCAAGCATTCCATCGATCCATCCGCGTGATCCATCTAGAGAAAAACATTCGTCGCTTGATTCTTGCTCGTTTTAAGAGCGGGACTGTTGTCTGGCTTGAATCTCGCTCGTATCTGGCCAAACAGATGCTCGATAACATTTCTGGGAGAGAAAAACTGGCCGTTTTATTATGGAAGATTATCCAGCGCAATTATTTTTTGAGTCGGCAAAATGTTTCCAAAGCTCGATGGAGTGTACTGCGACCCGTTTGTGCAATTAATTTCTCGAGAGATCAGTCAAGCGACAAGCTCATTAAATTTCTCGACTCGAGACTCGATACTCGAGACTCGGTACTCGAGACTCGAGACTCGATACTCGAAACCTTCGAGAATCGAGTATCGAGTCTCGAGTGACTGTCAACTTACTTTTGAGCGGTACTGTACATCCTCCCGCTACCACAGTTGAACTAGTTGAATATGAGGATATTATGTCAGTTTTCAGTCGGTTCACAATGCGAACTGTATACCATAGGAAAAGGAATTTGTAAACAACCTCGTTCGGCAGACGGTTCACACGGTTCACATAATTAAAAATTAAAATATGTATGATATTAATCATTTAATATATTGCGTGAACCGTTGTGAACCGTTAAATTTTCATTCTCAGTCTTTGTGAACCGTATGAAATCAAACTTGACTTCGCTGTAAACCGTATAGATGTTAGTTATTTAGGCATTAAAGGCTCTGTGCTTCCACTTCGGCTTCGTTTTTTATTTCTGGCCTTTAACCCATTGACACCTGAACCGCCCGTAACCGCCCGTACAAGACTCCACTGCTTTAAAAAATTGTAACTTTCTCAATCGTGCGAACATTGCCTTAACTAGCAGTTGTGAGCATTGACTAGAAAGTCTTTCAAATTGAGATACCCAATAAACACAAAAAAGTCAGCGATTTTTGCAGAATATCAGCGTTTGAATTTCGACAATAACAAAAATTACCGTTTTTAACGTCATAGAAAAACAACAAAAATCACGTTTTTGCCTTTAGTTTTTTTTATTCAAATCATCGTGGCAAACCCAAAAGTCAACATTTACAGCAAAATTCAGTCTTAGCTTAGCAGTGAATTTTTTTGCTCTTATTCGTTGCTCGGGCCTAGCTACAGCTTCTTATACTAGTGCATACTCACCTTGCCTCGATTTTCAACATCACCACCACACTGCATGCTGGGAAATAAACAGATTTTTCGACAGCGTCCATTCCGTCCTCCACAATTTTCATATATATACTAAGTCCACAGCCACTCTGACCCACCGCCGAAATTTCGCGCTTGTTGTGTTCTCCTGTGGTCGCAACTTCCAAAATATGCCGCGGTAGGTCGAGAAATTCATCCAGAGTCGAGTCCCAAAGCTACTTCGTTTCCAGGCGGCCATTTTTCCAGTTCAACGAGCAACGAGCCAAATTCGTAAACGAAGTACAACACCTAACTCGCTTCATTGAGAACTGAGTAGAGGGAATATGATGACTCTGGGACCAAGTTTGCAAAGCCAAAGCCCTCTCCCGTCGTAAATCTCTAGAAATCCTCGAAAGCCATGAATTCTTCCGCTAAATTTACCGCTAAAATCATGTAAATAACCCCCTTCCGCTCATTTTCAGCGGAAAATTATTTTTCAAATGAAATCAAATAATCACCGCTAAATATTTAGCGGAAGCCAAAAACACCCCAAGGTCAAATAGCACAAAAACGTGTTATTTCTAGGTATCGCTAAATATTAGCGGTAGCCCCAAGGTCAAATAATACAAAAAAGTGTTATTTATTTAACCTTGAAATCTAGCGCTGTCTTGTTAGTTCAGTCTGGTTTTGGATTCAGTCTTTCGAGATTCCTAGATTTCTAAGGATTTCAATTTTCGGAGGGGGCTTTGGCTTTGCAAGCATCTCTCCCAGAGTCATCATATTCCCTCTACTACCTAAAGTTTTCTGTACAGTGTTGACTTTGGGAAAGGCTAAGATAGCTTTTCCGCATCACTCAGCGATATCCATGAATTGAATTTGTCAGAATATCCTTTCCATTTAACGAAAGCTTTCTTTTTCTTGTAATCACGGCGAATAACCTTTTCAATGCGGTAAACATCCTGCGTAGTAGGCTGAAGTTCAGGTTCATAAAATGATCCCGTTATTTTTTCTCCCAACAGATCGACTAACCTGTATGTCACGGGGTTTGTGTTCAATATTTCGTCAATAACAAATATCTCTTCTGTCCAGTTCGGCGTGAAACCTTTGTCGAATATCTTTCGCTTATATTTCGATATACGAACCTTGTCGCCGATTTTAAATTTTGCTGGGTTGTGTTTAGCATAAATCAAATCTCCATATAAATTGGCGAAAACCTTTGTTTGATTTTTCTGTTTGCTCGCCTCTGCGGGAGACATTCGATTTCATGCTGAATGTTTAAACAGCTTTGGTTTTAATTGTATGCAAGACGAGTCGTCTTGCATAAATTTACTTAGTGATTTGCTTGTGTTTTAGAGCAAAGACATGCGTGCCCCTAGAAGAGTTACCACATGTGAAAGCGTGGTGGTTTTGATCTATATATAAGAGTTGTTCGCATCATATATTATATCGGTGGCGGGTAGGATTTGAAATAGTTAGAAAAAGGGGGGGCTTTCTATTTCATCCCTACCAATCACCCGGTATATATATCATAGCTAAAAAACCCCGCGGCTATGATATACATACTGTAGCCCCGAAAAAGGGTGTCGGGTTGTTGAGTAGAGCTAAGCCGTGTTCGATGACCGCTTCGAAAGAAGGTTGACAGATGTTGACGGGGAGTTCACGGCAGGAGTGCTGGTTCAGCCTCAAGCCCTAAGTGGCATAATATAATCGAGTGTAGAGCCATAAACATATGGTGGTGTGGTGGAGGGCGAAAAAGCCTCAAAGAGGCAAAAAAATGAGCTCAAAAACCTCTCAAGGGAACGGGGTGGGAGAAGTGGTGGAAGGAGAGTGTTCCCTTGAGAGGTTCTGTTGGACTGGAATTGTTTTCCCAACATCTTTGAAGGAAATAGATCATTTTGAAAGATTAAATTTCAACATTGCTGTTAATGTTCTCGGCTATGAATCAGTGGTTCATCCCTTGAGAATTTCGAAGCACAAACGTCAACACCATATTACTCTGCTTCTGTTTGAGAAAGACGGGGTTCAACATTATGCCGTTGTTAACAGCCTGAGTCGTCTTCTCTCAGCTCAAGTTAATCATCATGCTAATCGTAAACACTTTTGCCTTCATTGTCTCAATCATTTCTATGATGAAACATCCCTAGCTAAGCATGAAGAATTATGCTGCAGAAATGAAGCGATCAAAATAGAAATGCCTAAAAAGGGCGAGATATTGACATTTAAACATCATAATAGATCTATCAGGGTGCCATTTGTAATTTACGCTGATTTTGAAGCGTGTAATGAACCTATAAGTGGTTGTTCCCCAGGGAATAATCTCAGTTTTACAAATCAATTTCAAAAGCATAAGCCATGCGGCTTTTGTTTTAAGGTTGTGTCATTTAATGGCGCAAATATACCTCCCACCCTTTATCGGGCAAAGACAGAGGATGATGACGTTTCAGAAAGATTTGTAAAGAAGTTAATGAAAACAATCGTGAATATTCACAAGACTTTGATAATAGAAAGAAGATGATCTTCACTGCGGATGATAAGAAAGAATATGATGCAGCCACAGTTTGCTGGATATGCAAAGGAAAATTTGATGACTTTGATAAATCAGAGAGAAAAGTTAGAGATCATTGTCATTACACAGGCAAAGATAGAGGCGCAGCTCATAATAGTTGCAATCTGCAATATAGAAAACCTAAATTCACTCCTATCATTTTCCATAACCTTGCGGGTTATGATGCTCATCTCTTTGTGAAAAACCTTGGCAAAACACCTGGGGATATTAAATGCATCCCCAACAATGAGGAACAATATATCTCATTCTCAAAGACGATTAAGATTGGAGAATATACTAACAAAGAGGGTAAACGGGTTGATATTTTTCATAAATTGAGATTCATCGATTCTATGAAGTTCATGGCTTCTTCCCTAGGGAGTCTGACAGCCAATTTGAAGAAGTCAGGCATTGACAAACTGAAACAAACAATAAATGAATTTGGGCCAGCAAAAGCTGAGCTTCTTTGCAGAAAAGGAGTCTATCCATTAATGATTATATGGATTCAATTGAGAAATTCAAGGAAACACAACTGCCGCCACAGGAGGCATTCTATTCTCAAATTAATGAATCGGGAATACCCGATGAAGACTTCCAACACGATCAAAATGTTTGGGATGAAATGAGGATAAACAACTTAGGAGAATATCATGATTTATATTTGAAAACAGATGTTTTGCTCCTTGCAGATGTCTTCGAAGAATTCCGCAATGTCTGCATGGAGAATTAACAACTAGATCCAGCGTGGTATTATACTGCCCCTGGTTTATCCTTTGATGCCGGTCTCAAGAAGTCAGGAGAAGAGATAACATTGCTGAATGATCCAGATATGCTCCTGTTCTTCGAAAAGGGAATCCGTGGCGGTATTTCAATGATATCCAACCGTCATGGAAAAGCAAACAATCATTATATGGGAGATAAATATGATTCTACACAACCATCGTAAAAACATTCTCTATCTCGATGCAAATTCCCTTTATTCTTGGGCGATGACTCAACCACTTCCAACGGGAAACTTTCGCTGGATGAAAGACTTCAAAAGATGGGATAGAATACCCTGTGTCCTTGAAGTGGATCTAGAATATCCAAAAGAGCTTCATGATGCACACAATGACTATCCCTTTGCTCCTGAGAGAGTGATCTGCGACGGTCATGTTGAAAAATTAATCCCCAATCACAGAGCACTTAAACAAGCTCTGAAGCATGGCCTGAAACTCACCAAGATTCACAGGGGAATATCATTCACTGAAGAACCTTGGCTGAAATCATATATCCAACTTAAGAGTGTATGTCTGAGAAAACCGGGCAAAGCTGAAAAATGTTGGAAGAAGGGGGTCGGCCGATCTTCACCTTATTTATGTTGGATGTAGGACTTACCCAACTAGTTACCATGGTAACATTCATTTGTTGATTGACTTTGTTGTTTTCGAGAACAGATCACCCCCTCAAAAAAATGCCCTCAGCAGCCAAGTGAAACTGTGATTTTAGGTTAACTTTAGCGGTCTGTATCTCTCGATATATTCAAGCAATAGATACAGTTTCACATCAATATAACACATGCCCTTTGGCTATTTTAATGGGTATGTCAAACAATGTTCACTGTACCTCCGACACGTTTTGTGGGCAAAGAAAGAATGCACACTTCGCGACATTTCCAAAACTCGAAAAACTACCCATTTTAAAAAGCCCGTTTCTCAGGGGTCCGGGAAAATATAAAAATAAAACAACTTGCATGTTACTCACCATACATAGGAAGATATCTTAAGCCAGAGTTGAAATTGGTACACTGAATTTAAAACTCTTTTCAGTTCGCTGTTTTTACCGCTTCCGTGTATTTTGGCTCACCAGGGTTAATTACAGTCACCGTGACTTTCTTGATGCTGTCGATCGAATTATCCGGATTTTGCCATTTTAGCGTGTCCAAAATGTGTGTAAAGCTAATAGCTATGGTTCCAATTATGATTCCTTGTATAAAAAACTAACTTCAAGCAAGAAAGAAGCAAAGAAACGTTGCGCAAGATGATTGCGTGACAGCAGCTGAACACGAAGTATTCGAAGCAAGATTGTCCGCGTTGACGAAAAGGATGTTAATGACTTCCTTGAATTTGACTTCTGTTTCATAGAAATTGTTTCAAACATTCCATAAATGAGTCCCATAATCTTCTGACTTAACAGTAAGCAGTATAAACGGCTGGTATCTGTTGCCCGCAATTCAACAGACAGAACACTGTTGATGTCCAGTCTGTCTGTTGACCTTTGCAAATTCGTGAAATAATAGGTCACGTTTCCTCTGGTTTTCATCAGTCCTGTAGCTGAGTTTCAGTTCCGCCGACTCTTGGTGATTCGTCAAATGATGCTATGGTACTATAGCAAAGAATGGTAGAAAATTTACTGAGCTGTAAAACTATTACCAATTCAAAACTGCTAGTATCCTTCCAAGAAATAAAAACTTAGTAACTTGGCTTGACAGACCGCCGGAAACGGAATTGTCACCAGGAGCCATTCAGGTTTGAGTGCTAAAAAATAAAATTTCAGTTATAAGTCCCATATATATTTCTTTTCTTTTCGTTATGTTTCCTAATGAAGCTAATAAATTGATTAATTAAGTTTCTACTTCTAATAGAAAAATATGTGGTAATTCAATTACTTGCAACTGATAACGATGTAAGTTTCACCGTGGGAACAAGAAATTTGATGGCTTTGGAAACCATTTCAAAATAGTTCCAAACTGGGAATTAACGTTTTGCGTAAAATTGAAGTAATGGAGTTATTTTTAAAAAGGATTTATTGATATCGTTTGGTAGCACAATCGCTTGATGATGTAGCATGTTTATTTAACCTTTAATTTGTTTCACAGCGTACGTTGACAATTTCGACAAATGCTAAATAAGTTGTTCAGTCAACAACCCTTACAAAACGTTATCGTTCAAAAGTAAGTTCTGTGAATGGAATATCATAAAATGATGCAATTGCATTTTGAGAATAGAACCATTGCGGTTGGCCACCGACTGCCGAGGCGGTCGGGTCGTTTTTGGTAACACATATCATCACTTCTTTCTGTTTTTCAGTTGGCTTTCTATTATTTATAAGATGTTTCAAGCCATCTTTCTTTGAGAGATAAGGTTTATTCTCCAAGAGAGCCTTATCCTTTGAGAGATAAGGTTTATTCTCCAAGAGAGCCTTATCCTTTGAGAGATAAGGTTTATTCTCCAAGAGAGCCTTATCCTTTGAGAGATAAGGTTTATTCTCCCTGAGAGCCTTATAAATTGTTTGCACCGTAACACCAAAACAATCGGCTGCTTCTTTAGCTGTTTCGAAAGTTTGTGAATTGAATATGATTGGCTCTTTATCTGAAAGAGATCCTTCAATTAAAAATACTTGTTTGTCACACCGTCTTTTAATTGTCTTATTTTTCATTTTGAGTGCATATTTCATTGTTTGCGGTATTAAATTAAAAGATTTTGCCGCTTCATTAACATCATTGAAAACATGGGTTTCTTGAAGAGCTCCATTGTTATCGATTAGTGTAAGTTTGATTAAATCGTTTCTCATTTTAATATAATATATTCTTTTTTTAATTTTTTTCTTAATTTCTTTTATTATTTAATATATTGTATTAAAAATGGAATTTCAAAATAAAAGAGTCGTGGAGTTGCGAAAACTAGCAAGTGAATTAAGAATACCAGGTCGTTCCAAGGCCAAAACAAAAGCAGAATTAATTGAGCTTTTAAATGCAGATAAAGCCAAACCTGAGCCAATGAAACCAAAAACGCAAAGGAATGGCTAGACATTATGGGTTGGAAGGCTTTGAAGACATCAAGACAAAACCTGGCATGAAAGCTTTTCTTGAGTATCAATTGAGACCCAAAAAGCAGAAAGATGCGTGGGTTCCCCCTCCACCCGAGCCGATTGATTTGGAAACAAAACAAAAGCAAATAAAACGTTTGACGAAAAAGCTTCGCAAAGTAAGCAAAAAGTTGAGAAACAGCAAACGACAACACAATGAATTGATTTTGAGAGATAAAGAAATAAGACAAAAGCTTGCAGAATTGCGCGGGCGCCCAGTTGAGCCAGCTGCGCCAGCTTCGCCCTATGAAATAATTCCAGTTGATGAACGATCAAATTAACGATTTACAACATTTATAGATACGTTCCGAATCAAACTAAATAGAAAAACAATAGAATTGAATCCCATGGCAATCTTGGGAGAAATATTAAATAAAGTCATAGAGAAACGCGGTCTTAAAGATGGAGATAGAATTCGAATCATTGTGAATCACGTCAAACTGGATCGCCCCTTGAGTACAAATTATCTCAGGATTCAAAACGAAACAATATCAATGCTTGAACTTAATGAAAAATTCAGACCTCTTGAATATAAGGAAGTGCCTCTTGATGAAATCAGCATTGAAGTGCAATCAACTAAAATTCCTCGCGGTAGTGGGCGATTACAAGTCACAAAGAATAATGTTTCAAGAAAGACGTCAGTGATTTCCATAAAGAATTCAGATTCTATTTGCCTTGCAAGGGCTATTGTAACAGCAATGGCACACTTGAATAAACACAAATGGACAACATCACAACTGAATGATGGTTTCAATAAATCGAGATTGCTGCAAGAAACCGAGGCAAGAAAACTACACGGCGAAGGCGGCGTTCCTGAAAATGATTTTGGGTCCACATTGGAAGATGTGAAAAGATTTGCTGAGTACTTGAAGGTGGAGATAAATATCATTGATGCAGACCAGTTTAATGAGTTGATTTATTCAGCCAATGCCAAAAATTATGACACAAGGATTTATCTGTTGAAGAACAAGAATCATTTCGATGAAAGAATTAAAGAAAAGTTACTTCCCACATTTCTTCAACGAGAAATCAAATCAAAACTATGTGGGGGCGTTGCCGAATAAGAAATATTATGAGCCGGATCAAATGAAGAGTTTTTGTCGAAAGCCCTTTCTGGCTTGGTATGACGAAAGAATTAAAGAAGGTTATATCTTTGACTTCCAGAAAGAACTGACCGAATATTGCAGATCCGATGTCGACATTCTCAGAAGATCTATGTTGAAATTCCGCGAAGAATTTATTGAACTCGAGAATATCGATCCACTGCAATATATCACGATTGCAGCTGTGTGTATGGCAATCTATCGAAGTAATTATCTGGAAGAAGAAACTGTTGCCGTTGTCAGAAACCAAACCAAAAGAGAAACATATTCGCAAGCATCGATTGCCTGGTTAGACTTTTTGGCGGAGAAACATGACTGCAATATTCAGCATGCATTGAATGGCGGTGAAAAGAAATTATGGTTAGACGATCGATGGTATCGAGTAGATGGATTTTGCGAAGACACAAAGACTGTGTTTGAATTTCATGGCTGCCTCTGGCATGGTTGTGAAACGTGTTTTGATGGAGCAACAATAAACACAAAGAATCAAATAGATATGGTAACATTGCGGAAAAAGACGCTTGAGAAAAATGCCAAAATAAAGGCGGCTGGATATGAATTAATAGAAGGCAGAGAATGTTTAGTGAAACAAAGCAATGAATTAAAATTATTCAAGAAAACTTGGAAGCGGGATTGCGTTGAACCATTGGATCCTAGAGATGCATTCTTTGGCGGGCGAACAAATATAACAAAGTTGACCTATAATTTCAAAGAAAATGAATCAGGCGGTTATGTGGATTTTGTGAGCTTGTATCCAACGGTTCAATTCTTCAAGAAATATCCCAAAGGCCATCCAGTGAAAATAGTGGGGCCAGACAAATTTAATCCGAACTGGTTTGGTTTTATCAAATGCAAAGTTTTACCACCGCGGGGCTTATATCACCCAGTGTTACCGCAAAAGATAATGTGCGGCAACGCGAAAAAGTTGTTGTTTCCACTGTGTCGAACATGCGCAGAAACAAAACAACAACGGTGTGATCATAGCGATGAAGAAAGAGCATTCATTGGAACCTGGTGTTTGAATGAAATGCAGAAAGCTTTGGAGAAAGGCTATAAGATTGAAAAGATTTATGAGGTGTGGCATTTCCCTGAAACAACTGAAGATCTCTTCAAAGAATATGTCAAGAAATTCATGAAGATAAAGCTGGAAACATCCGCCTTGACGGTTGGTGAAAACTGCAAATACAAATCACATGAACATTTCAAAAGTGTAGTGAAAGAAAGATTGGGAATTGAATTAGGAGATATTGAATTTAATGCTGGAAAAAGAACCATTGCAAAAGCATGTCTGAATAGTTTATGGGGTAAGTTTGGGCAACGAAATAATATGAAGCAAAATAAAAATGTAACTGATCCGAAAGAATTTTATTCTATATTGTTGGACGATAAGATTGACAATCTGTTGGTGCATTTCATCAACGAAAATATGGTGCAGATGACATATGATTTGAAAGGTCAGTTTATCGAAAATGCAAACTGCACTAATATCTTTGTGGCTGCATTCACAACTAGCCATGCCAGAATGAAGCTATATGGTGTGTTGGATGTGTTAGGCGAACAAGTGTTAGGCTTCGACACCGACAGTGCTTGGTATGTGCAAAGACCGGATGGAGCAACAGTTGAAACGGGAGATATGCTGGGCGAGTTGACAGACGAACTTGGTGGCGATAAGATTGTGGATTGGTGTGGATCGGGGCCGAAGTCATATAGCTATGTGACTGGAAAAGGTAAGATAACATGTAAAGTGAAAGGCTTCTCGCTGAACCATGAAAACAGCCAATATCTGAACATGGCGGAAATGAAGAAAATCATCAATAAACAAAAGGAAAGAATCACATTGGTCAATGAAAGGCATA